>OY282497.1:30563295-30858803 GCA_958295605.1 Ajuga chamaepitys | reverse complement strand
TTTGATCCCGGGTAGACTTATCACGGATAATGCAATTGTAGCATTCGAAACTTTCCCATTCTTTAAAAAAGAAAAAAAAAAAAAAAAAAGAGGGAAGGGCATCTTGCATTGAAATTGGTATATGAGTAAAGCATACGATAGGGTGAATGGGCTTTTTTAGAAGCAATCTTACTAAAATTGGGCTTTTAGTGGTAATTTTGTGGCTTCGATTATGAGATGTGTTACTGGTGTGTCATATCGCATTGCTTATAAATGGGAATCCCACCCCTGTATTTGTGCCTTCTAGAGGACTCTGTCAAGGAGATCCTCTATCACCGTACTTGTTCATATGTTGTGCAGAGGGCTTTACTGCATTAATTCGGAAGGCCGAGCAAAATCAGAGTTTGCATAGGTTTAAAGTCACGAAGCGAGCACCAGAAATATCCCATTTGCTATTTGCCGATGACTCTATTTTGTTTTTCCGAGCAACCGAGGCAGAGGTGAAAAGTGTGGCGGGAATATTGAAAAAATACGAAGAGGCATCTGGACAAAAAGTCAACCTGGAAAAATCAGAGATGTCGGCAGGGGGGAATGTGTCACAAGAGAGGAGAATTGGGTTACGTAATAGGTTGGGTGTTAGGCAAGTTGAGAAACACATGAAGTACTTGGGTCTCCCAACTCTGATTGGATGGAAAAAACGGAAGTTTTCAATGTAATAGTGCAACGTGTGGTAAGTAGATTAAAGGGGTGGAAGGAAAAAATGTTGACACAGGCAGGAAGGGAGATCCTCATAAAAGTAGTTATACAAGCTATACCGACCTACCTCATGTCATGCTTTTTGTTGTCAATTTCTACGTGCGACGCCATTGGAAAGGCCATGGTTAGATTTTGGTGGGGTTACGAAGAGGGTGAGAAGATATGCCACTAGGTAAGATGGAGCACTTTGGCGAAGTCGAAAGAGGCGGGAGGAATGGGCTTTCGAGAATTCCGCTTATTCAATCTGCAAATGTTAGCAAAGCAATACTGGAGACTACGGAAGCATCCTAACTCGTTGATATACCAAGTTTTCACGGCAAAATATTTTCCGAGGGGGTCTATCGACGAAGCAGGGGTGGGTTTTCAACCTAGTTATGTTTGGCGAAGCATTCTGTCATCGAGGGAGTTGGTAGAGCGAGGGACGGGATGGCGAGTTGGGACCGGTGATAATATTTCCATATGGATGGATGGTGGATTTGGGGAGAGAAAGTGCAGCGACCAATGCACATTGTAACTGGACAATAAACAAAAGATAAAGTTTCATACTTCATTGAGGCTTCCAACCAAACATGGAAAAGTGACTTAGTACAGCAAGTGTTACATCAACAAGTTGTTGTTGCTGTAATGAGCATGCCTTTAAGTGTGCAGAGTATTGAGGACATGCGAGTCTGGTTGTATACGAAACATGGAAATTTCACTGTCCGTTCAGCGTATCGATTGGCTCTATCAGAGTATTCCATCGTTGTTGTGGAGGATCCGACTAGTAGCACGACTACCCCGCTCTGGAAGAAAATCTGGAAGTCAAAGATTCACCCGAAACTTTGAGTATTCTTATGGAGACTGGTTCATGACTCTCTACCAACGGGAGATAATTTGATTGACGGTGGTGGGATAGTGACCCCGTGTGTATTCTTTGTGGTGAGAAATATGAGAGTCTGGATCATTTGCTACTGAGATGCCGTCGGTTTTGCATATTGTGGAAGATTAGTCCCATTGACTGGAATAGAAGCCGACATTCTTCCAAACAACTCGAAACTCTGTCTGGAGTTGTCTAGCTGTTATGGAGGAGGATAGAATGGTGATGGTGACCTCCCTCGCATGGAAAATATAGAAGAGCAGAAACTCCTTCTACTGTGAGAACGAGCTAGTGGCGTAGGAAGACATTTCACGCAGGACCTAGGCTGGGACGAATGAGCTCCTGGTCGCTGCCTCTGCGCATGAAGCTGCACACGAAACAACAAATATTGTTGCTGGGAATTATAAACATTGGTGCGGGCCTTCATCCACAATTCTATACAAGATAAATAGTGATGTCGCAGTATTGGAAGATGGTACGATTGGGATGAGTTTTGTTGTGAGAGATAGAAGGGGGATGTGTTGGTAGCAGGAGTGGGTTGATGAAATTGAGGGGAGCATCACCTCTCTTGAGGGCCTAGCCATGTTGTTTGCACTTCAAAATACTATTGAGAGTGGCATTATTTCCTTCGAGATCGAAAGTAACTATTGAAAATTAATCGAGCTTTAAATAGACGAAGTTCAATTGATCCAATTTCAAAGATGGTGGTTGAAGATATAAGGAGAAAATGCGAGCTTATAGGATGCTCAAACTTCTGACATGCCCCTAGAACTGCAAATATAGTGGCACATCAGTTGGCGCGACTTGACATTGGAACGAAAATCAATAGATTTTGGATTGAGGAGGTGCCACCTACTATCTACTCTTATGTTGAAAACGATGTATGGCTTCACCATTTGCTCAATGAATGATTTATATTTTGACCCTTCAAAAAAGAAAGACGACAAAAGTACCTTTATTTGTTATTGTGAGTTTGCATGTAATGTCTAAAAAATTTGTTCATAAGTCTATTATTTGTTGTAGTGAGTTTCTGTAGGTAAAAGGAAAAAAAATGATTATGGCATCTCAACTCTGTGGAAACACAAAAGCTTTTTTACCAAATAAATTTATTCTATAAACAAAGCTCCCACATTTTATATTGGCGGATGGTACGCGATTGTCGTGTGTCGCTACCAAATTAATTAGAGTATATATATATACTTATCTCTATCCCACTACTCTAACTAGTAGAGTGGTAAGTAGGAGTCGAACCCACGAGGAACGGTTGAACAATATTTTCTTGATATGCTAAGCGATTATGTATTACAAACACGAATAAACCCGAATAAAGAAAGCAATAAAGGTTGGGGGGGGGGGGGTTGTTTGTCAAGCTAGAAATCACTATTTAGCTATAATCAACTAAGCTAAGATTCAATTAACAAAAGATAGCAAGATAGATAAATCGATTTTTGGATTTTTAATATATGATTAAAGTATCTACCCTTGATCGAGTATCCCTTTGGTTCTAACGAATTACACCACTATTGTTGATGCCCAATGGAAAGCATTTCAAGTCCCTATTTCACGACTACTAACAAGCTCTAGCAACCGTATTATCTCGTAGTTATGGTTAATCAAAATAAGCTCTTCGACTAACCCTATCCAATTAAAGCAAAATGTCGAACAAGCTCTCTTCAATTTGGTAACGAATGATATAAGCTCCAAGATAATGAAACAAATTTGACATAAACCTCGAAAGCTCGGGTTTAGAGGTCGAACTCTACACTATTACCAACGAAACCACTCATTGTTTGCTACTAGAAAATCGAAAATCCTACAATTACGGATAGTGATTTCCAATTCTACCGACACATTCATACACTCCGTTGAGGTTGATCAAGCCAAGAAAAAGCATACAAATATGAGTCAATAACAGTAAATAGTATAGAACACTTGAAATTGCAATCAAATGGTAACATCAACTAGCAATAATCATGTAAACATTGTCACTCAAAGTTTTACATTTGATCAAGGGTAGAAATAAGGGTGCTACTCACCCATGGAAGCTAAAACAAACGGAAAATAAGTAGAAAAATAAAGAAACATGATACTGAGATGGATGAATCCAAAGATGTCAATTGGAGAAGATGATCCTTCAATCTCTTGTCCAATCGTCCTTCCTTGGTGGCTTTGGTGGCTCAAAAATGGCTGGAAAGTGTGTATTACAAAGTCCCAAAGTAGGTTAATTTTGAAAGGGAGGATATATATATAGGGGAAGAGTTGTTACTTCAATTTAAGGCAAAATCGCATTCAGGAAATTAAAACAGGGTAAGGAATCTCGGCCGAGACGAAAGTGTGTCTCGGTCGAGATGTGAAAAAGGGCTTTTCAGATTGTAAACCGAGGGCTAATCTCGGCCGAGATTGGGTTGCATCTCGGTCGAGACGTGAAAAGGGGATTTTTAGGGTTTGGGTTATCTCGGCCGAGATTGGGTTTCATCTCAGTCGAGATCTTCATCTTTTTGAAACAATTATTTTCTCTGAAGAGCTATCTCGGCCGAGATGTCGTACCCGTCTCGGCCGAGATCTTCAATTTCTCAAAACTCCAGGATTTCCCTGGAGAAGTATCTCGGCCGAGATTTTTCCCTGTCTCGGCCAAGATCTATCCCTCAGCCTTTTCCCTTATTTCTTCGACCGATCCCTCGATTCCGCGATCGTTTGGTGTTCTTTTTTTATCCTTTTTCACCTGTCTTAACACAAAAACAACACAAACGCATTATTTTGCCCATGAGAATTTAAAAGCACTAAATACACGTGATTATGCACATTATTGACACTAAAATGACACTAAAGTGCCCTAAAGTGCGTGCACGAGACACGTGTACCAAATCTCCCCAAACTTAGAACTTGTTTATCCCGAACAATAAAGAGAAAAGCAAAAGGACACGTGTTTAGGGCAGAGTTTAGTGGCATTTGATTTCAGAGATTTTTCATGAAAAAGATAAAGCGATCATGATAAACGTGACCATATGTGATAGACTAGATCCACTACTCTCAAGACATAACACTCTCATCTTAAGATCCTCACCGGGTGAGTATCTCTCTCTCTCTCTCTCGAGTGCATTAAAAAAGGTAGTGTTTACACTCACATTGAAATGCACACAATGCCTACCATAGGCGTGCCAATCATCTAAACCTGAAATAGTACTTGACATGTGTAACAATGAATCAATTAGGTCTTTATATGGGTTGTAATGTTGGCTAGGGGTAAGGTGGGACAAAATTTAGGTAAAAGTGACTATAAAACAGACTAAATGAGTCGTGCACTACCCATCTACCCCTCAAACAATGGTCACTCAACCTCACTCTTTTAATTCTCAATCAAGTCGAACTTAAGATTCGACTTCTTCACCTTATTCCTACCTACATTTCCCATATTTATCAACCCTTTCAATAATTATGCTTCTTAAGAGTTTCCTAGACAAGGGATTGTAATCACAAAATGATGTGATTTTCATTAACCTTTCCAAAACAATGGTATATACACTTCCTTTTTCTTTCGTTTTTCTGGTTTTTCCAAATTTTTTTAAAGGTTAATATTCTCGGTTATAGCCTATTTCGCGTTTTTCCTTTCACCCTTCTTCGTTTTCCACTAGTTTACCCAAATTCAATCCCAATTTCCAAACTAACTACCTTCCAACCGCCTCCCTCATACTCAATAGTCCGTTTGGTATCAAAGGCTAAATGAAAGGTAAATTTGCTTGTAGTGTTGGGTATCAAACAAAAAAAGGCTTAAGCTCAAGGGGCTCAACTAGAGACAATGTCAAATTTGGTAAAAATGAAATATTTTCAAGCTTTTGAAATAGGTTTTGATCAAGAATTGCCTAATATCATTTTCAAAGCCACAACATGTATTGACTTATTCAAAAGTAGAGAATTGGGGCAAGTTCTAGAGGAAAATGCATGCATTCAATGAATTTTCGCACCGAAAGAAAATTTAATTTCACTCCAAAAATGAGAGTACGCATTAGGCTCAAAGACTCACTTGGTTGCAATTTTGATCAAAAGTTTTGAGTGTACGTTCAATTTTGTTTCAAAAATCCTATCATGCTCTACCATGTGCTTCTTTCAAAAATATTTGTAAAAATAAAATTCATCATTAATCAACGCCACATTTTTCCTTCCTAAACTAATCCAATTGCTTTCTCGAGCTGCCAACTTGTACGAATCCTACCCCCTCCCCAAACTTAGTTGCAAACTAAGTTTGTGGAAAAAGAGGAGTACAAGTCGGTGCTCGTCGAAATTAACCAATTATTAACCAACTAACTAACTTAACAAAAATAATCATGCTCCTAAAAATATGCAAGGTATCAAAATTTAATAAAGACAATATCAACATAAATAAAATAAACAAAAGACAGCAATTGGCTCACAGTGGGTCTCGGCCGAGATGCACACGCATCTCGGCCGAGATATCGTTCCAGAGATGTTTGTCAGTTTGGGCTCTCCTGAGTCTCGGCCGAGATGCACTTCCAGGGAATTGCCCTATTGCGTCTTCACAACGTCTCGGCCGAGATACCTCGTGTGTCTCGGCCGAGATGACCTCCTTGCACTTTTCCTTCATTTTGCTCCCCTTCACCCCCACGTCATTCTATCTCTTGATTATTCTAATTTATTCCTGCATATTTCTCAACAAAAATATCAAATATGCGACAAGGCATTTATTAAGCAACTAACTAGAAATTTGAAAAATGCAAAAATTGAAAGATACCGTCGAGGTGCCTCCCGACAAGCGTCTTTGTTTAACGTCGTTGGCGCGAAGGATGTTCTATTTACTTCAATTCACCGGAAAGGGTTCCTCGGTCCCTTCCTTCCATGCTTCATTCAATTCCCGCGGGTTCTTATGGGCCTCCCACTCTTCCTTACCGTCTTCTGGCATCTTAATTTCTGGGTCAATTTCACCCGGATCCTCTTGGATCCCCAAACTTATTCTTTCCACATCTTTTGCCTTCCTTTCATGCAATCTCTTCCTAAATTTCTTGCTGTTCAAAGCAACACTATCTTTCCCAAGCAATTCAATGAAATCAATAGAGAAAACATCATGTACATCTTCAGAGTGTTTCATGGACTTGAATATATTAAACTTCACAATTTGACCTTCAAACTCCATGGTGAGAGTCCCCTCACGCACATCTATTTTTGTTTGGGAGGTGTTCATGAACGGCCTTCCCAACAAAATAGGTGTGGAGTTTGTTGTGTCTCCTTGCATATCTAATATGTAGAAGTCGGCCGGGAAAATAAGATTATTTACCTCAACAAGCACATTTTCAATCACCCCATCCAGGAATGAGGTACTTCGATTGGGGAGTTGGATAACAACCTTAGTTTCTTTCAATGGCCCTAAGTTTAGGCTCTGAAATATCGAACGGGACATCACATTGATTGATGCCCCTAAACTAAGCATAGCTTTCTCAATTAGACAATTACAAATCTTACACGGGATGACGAACATTCCCGGGTCCTTGCACTTTTGAGGGAGTTTCTTTTGGAATATGGCAGACACACTTTTCCTCCTGAGTACCTTGTTATTTCCTTGAGGCCTTCTTTTGTTTGTGCATAGACCCTGCAAAAATTTTGCATACCGTGGGATCTGTTTCACAGCTTCAATCAGTGGAATTTTGATCTCCACTTTCTGAAAATATTTCAAGCATTTCCCATTCTCTGTCTTTGTCTACAACTTTCTTGATTAGGCACGGGAATGGAAGTGGTGGGGTCATGGTCAGTGTTGGAGTGTTGAGCTTTGGATCCTCAAGGGGGATTGGTATGGTTCTTCCTTCGACAGATTCTCTTTCTCTTCCCTTTTCTTCTTCATCCTCCAAGTGAGGGAGGCTCTTGGGTGGCTTCTCGAGCACTTTTCCGCTCCTCAAGGTACTTACACTAACATTCTCAACTTTACTCTCTACCTCTTGAAGGGCCTCTATTTCTCGCTTGTCTTTCACCTTCTCGGTTTCCTTGGATGAGAAGTACTTCTTAATGGGGAATGGCAATAAATGGTCGGAGAAACATGCCGCCACTGCTTCCTTTTGCTTCCTCGACTCCTTTGCAAGTTTCCACTTTGGTACACGGACTTGAACTTCAGCAACTTGAGGAGATGAGGTCTTTTCTTCATCCAAAATGTCATGTGGGCTGTCTGTCTGTGCACGTGAAGGCTGCCCGAGCTTCTCAAGCTCTCCAGGCATTACCCTACTAATGATGCCAATTGCACTCACATTAGCCAAATTTTTGGGGTTGATTTCAGGTTGTGCTGGTAGCTTTCCACTTTGAGCACTCTCCAGACGGGATACCGCTGATGCTATTTGACTAACTTGATTTTCAATACTCTAGAACCTCGAACTCGATTCCTTCTGCAGTTGAAGCGTACTTGTTGCTAAACTCTTGACTATATCGGAAAGGGATGGATCAGAGGGTACTGGCTCAGTCGGTTGCGCTTGCTGGAACATCCCCCTAGGGTAGGGGGGTCGATTGTGTCCACCTTGATCACCCTGTTGATGCATATTTGGACCTTGATTCCCATATTTGAAATTGGGGTGATCTCTCCATCCCGGATTGTCCGACTGCGAATGCGGATCATACTTCCGGCCAGCGTGGTTAGGATTAAAATTATGAACTACATTAGCATGAGCTGCCATTTCTTCTCCAAGAATAGGATAGGTATCAGTGGAGTGCTCGGTTATCTGATAGATTCTGTAGGGTTTTGGGGTAGGAATGCTTCCCGAAATCACTTTCTTCACCAGGTTAGTGAGCTGGTCCAATCTTTCTTCAACAATTGAATCGATAACATCTTTGACTCGCCTCACTGGTTCTCTACAACCGAACTGTTGAGTGTTGGCGGCCATCTTGGAGATCAATGCCCGGGCCTTGGTTGGGGTCTTGTCGGCCAGAGCCCCTTCACTAGCTGAATCAATCATGTTCCATTCAGTTATACACAGTCTCTCGTACCAATATTGGATCAACAATTGTGGAGTGATTTGATGTGGTGGGCAGCTCCCTACAAGCTTCTTGAATCTTTCCCAATACTCATACAATCTTTCCCCCTGCATTTGCCTCACTACACTAATTTCTTTTCGGATGGTGGTGACTCGAGATGCAGGAAAATACTTTTCTAGAAACTGTGTTTCCATTTGCTCCCAAGTAGTAATGGAACCCGATGGCAAGTAGTACAACCAGTCTCTAGCAAGATCTTGCAATGAGAAAGGAAATGCTCTGAGCTTAATTTGTTTCTCAGTCACCCTGGTCGGCTTCATGCTCGAGCAAACCACATGAAATTCCTTTAAGTGTTTGTATGGGTCTTTCCCAGTTAGCCCATGGAATGACGGCAAGAGGTGAATGAGCCCCGATTTGAGCTCAAAAGTGGTATCATTCTATCTCCGGGAACTAATACACAAGGGTTCTTGTGCAACCTTTGTGTTGGCAAGTTCCTTCATGGTTATTTCTTGATCCTGCTCACCAGCCATCTCTTCCAATTCAATCTCCTCACTCTCTATATTCAAGGTTTCAAATGATTCTCGGACCGCTTTAAGTAACCTAGCTCTTCTCCTCAATAATCTTTCCCGTTCAACTATCTCTGGCTAAAAAAAGAAGTTCTTTCTCCCCTTGAGAACACAAGAGCATTAACTACCTATCCAGAGACAAGAAAACAAGAGAATATCAAACTACTAGATAAACAAGAAGTAGATAAACAACTAATAAACAAAACATAATGCTTGAACAAACAAAACAACACTATTCTTATCAACGTTCCTCGGCAACGGCGCCATAATTTGGTATGCGATTGTCGTGTGCCGCTACCAAATTAATTAGTGTATATATATATACTTATCCCTATCCCACTACTCTAACTAGTAGAGTGGTAAGTAGGAGTCGAACCCACGAGGAACGGTTGAACAATATTGTCTTGATATGCTAAGCGATTATGTATTACAAACACGAATAAAACCGAATAAAGAAAGCAATAAAGGTGTGGGGGGCAGTAAATAGTATAGAACACTTGAAATTGCAATCAAATGGTAATATCAACTAGCAATAATCATGTAAACATTGTCACTCAAAGTTTTACATTTGATCAAGGGTAGAAATAAGGGTGCTACTCACCCGTGGAAGCTAAAACAAACGGAAAATAAGTAGAAAAATAAAGAAACATGATACTGAGATGGATGAATCCAAAGATGTCAATTGGAGAAGATGATCCTTCACTCTCTTGTCCAATCTTCCTTCCTTGGTGGCTTTGGTGGCTCAAAAATGGCTGGAAATTGTGTATTTCAAAGTCCCAAAGTAGGTTAATTTCGAAAGGGAGGATATATATATAGGGGAAGAGTTGTTACTTCAATTTAAGGCAAAATTGCGTTCAGGAATTTAAAACAGGGTAAGGAATCTCGGTCGAGACGTGAAAAGGGGATTTTTAGGGTTTAGGTTATCTCGGCCGAGATTGGGTGTCATCTCGGCCGAGATCTTCATCTTTTTGAAACTCTGATTTTCTCTGGAGAGCTATCTCGGCCGAGATGCCGTACCCTTCTTGGTCGAGATCTTCAATTTCTCAAAACTCCAGGATTTCCCTAGAGAAGTATCTCGGCCGAGATTTTTCCCTGTCGCGGTCGAGATCTATCCCTCAGCCCTGTCCTTTGTTTCTTCGACCGATCCCTCGACTCCGCGATCGTTTGGTGTTCTTTTTCGATCCTTTTTCACCTGTCTTAACACAAAAACAACACAAACGCATTATTTTGCCCATGAGAATACAAAAGCACTAAATACACGTGATTATGCACATTATTGACACTAAAGTGCCACTAAAGTGCCCTAAAGTGCGTGCACGAGACACGTGTACCAGCAGACAAAATAATTAAATGTGTCTACTATATTTCACAGACTTATTGAAACTATGTACTGCCTCAGTTTTTTTAGTTGTCATTTTAGTTTTGGATAAGAAAATTAAGATACATGAAATGGACAAATAATTCTTGAACTACATTTTTCTCTCTCCTCTCAAATTTCTCCTCATTTTCTTATTATTGTTAATATTTTCCATTACTATAAGGTTACTGTTGAAAAAAAGTTAAAATGACAACTAAAAAAATAGAGGCAGTATAAGAAATAGAAACATTGTTATATTAATTGGTAAATTAACCAAATATATATTGGTTGTAGAAAGAAACAACAGTAAATAGGTATAGAATGAAGAAAACAATTAAGAGGGCCATGGTCCCCCTAGACTCATGCATGCATCCGCCCCTGTATCCAAATCCAATTATGTAGGAGATATTCCCACGTCTTTGTTGAATATTGTACACAATGATGTTGATTCCGCTAGCTAATGAATTCAACTATGTTTTCCTTTAAAAAAGAACTTAACGATTACTAAATCATTAAGAAACTGAAAAGGAAATAAACTAGTAATAGATTAAATCTAATATTTTGAAATTGAAATTAGACTTTTCAAACAAATCCATATTTAATTATTAAAAGATAAAATAAATCTTATTTACCACATAAAAAGATAGGAGCTTTTGATTCAATTTGTTTTATAGTATTAGAGAAAGTTGTTTGTTAAGTCTTTTATTCAATATTTCCTACTTTTGAGTTCCAATTTATAGGAACTCAACGTTCTTGTTAAAACCAGGACTACACATGGTATTACAACACCTAGTGAAGTATAGACTAGTTTTATCCTTGTTTATTTTCATCTTACTAATTTTATCTATGTTATTATTTATCTATATATTGTGATTATATATATAAATATATTTAATTTACAAAGGACGGTTAATATTAGATAAGGATTTGTAAAAATTAACCATCTCTATCTCTAAAGCAATTAACTAACAAACTTCTATTCATTTTTCTCTCTCTTTCTCTCAAGGGTGTCTATCAATCTATGTGTTTAAAAGGAGAGGGAAAGCATGTCAAGAGGGTTGAGAAAAATAGAAAAGAAAGAACAAGAACACCGAGAAGAAGGTTGAAAAATTAGATCACAAAGTTGAAACTTTTCTTTCATACATTCTCACTTATGCCTTGTGTGATTCTGAAGGATTTTCAATCTGGAGATTCTCTTTTAGTAATGTGTTAGATTAGTTGAGAGAAAGTTGAATTGATAGATTGTATTTGTCTATCAATTCATCATTGAGTGTTTGATGTACAAAACTATGTATACCGCTATGCAAGAAAAGAAGATGGCTCAGATTTTGCATTGTCTAAGTTTTATTTGAATCATCTCTCTAATATATCTCTCAGTATTGTATCACATTTTGTTTCAACTTTGTAGTTCTAAGATTAATTAATCAAAAGAATTGCAACACTCTGTGCAACACGGTCCAAATATGGGGCACAAATTCTTTCAATTGGCATCAAGAGCCTTCACTTGACGATACTAAGTGTGATCATGCAGTGAAGAATTATGGATGTCCCTGGAGTAGCAGTAATGAGACCATCCATTCTGGATGGCTCAAATTACTCAATTTGGAAGATAAAAATGAGAGCTTACATCAAATTATTCGATGAATGTTCATGGAGATCCATTATAGTTAGATGGACACCACCTTATAAGGAAGATAAGGAAGGAGATTTTGTTCCCAAGTCTGAGACAGAATGGACAAATGATGACTTCATTCTATCATATTACAATTCAAAGGCAATCAATGCAATATTTGGATTAGTTGATTTATCACTCTTTCGAATGGTCCAAAATTGTGTTTCGACAAAGGATGCATGGAAAACATTACAGAGACAGTGTGAAGGATCAGAGAGAGTTAGAAAATCCAAGTTAAGAATAAGGTTTGAAAATTTGAAGATGGACGGCACTGAAACCACATCTTCATACAATGCTCGGTTATTGGAATGGAAAATGAATCATATGCCTTTGGTGACCCATTAGCAACGAAAGGTTAGTCAACAAGGTATTGAGATCCCTTCCTAAAAAATTCAATACAAATGTTTATCTGGTGGAGGATTCACGTGATACATCTAAAATGTCTTTAGATGAATTCAATGGAATTCTTCAAACTTTTGAGTTAACTTAAATCAACAACAACAAATGAGAGGGAATAGCAAGAACATTGCTTTTCCTTCTCAATCTAAAGATTCAAGTTCAGATCAAAAGGACGATAGTATACTTTTTGTTAGAACATGTATTTCTTTCAGTGTTCTGTTAAGTGTTTCACCTTGTGTTGAAACACCCTGGGAAACACGTTCTACTCTTCTTTCTAATTTTACCTTGTTGCCCTTGTACATTTACTATATATGTTTAATATGTGTGTGTATTCGAATAAGTTTAGTTTTTCATATGTAACTGCATGGGAAACTAATCCAAACCAAAAGTCTTCCTTTAGAAGATTGACAGTTATTTTCTTTGATCTTATCTTGCAGGAAATAACTACCTCTCCTTGTGGATATTTATATGGCTGACAAGAGAAGATCGAGTGTGGAAAATAGGAGAAAGAGACCGAGTGTAAAGATCAGAATTTCTCCAAGATATTTTTGCACCAAAAGTTTAAGGTTATCTTCTTCATACTTCTCACATTCTTTGTTGTGAGACTTTATGTAATCCCTCTGTCAAAATAGGATTGCTTAGTATGCAGGATATAGTTTCAGTGTAAATTTGATCATTTCTTGTATGATAAAATTTAGGATTTTCAAAGGGGCTTTGTATAAAACTTATTCCATTATGATTAAGATAAAACTGCTCAGGCTTCATTTTTGTCTGAGTTTAAATTATCTTGTCTCTGTTTACTATTTCTGATTTTATACAATTCACAATTCAACTTTAAACAAGGAGTGTGTTCGTCCAAGTGTTACAACACTCTCAGTAATACTCTTCATGACCAGTCCATAAATTCCTTCACTTTTGAATGAAAATTAGATTATCCTTCTCATTCTGGACTATAATACACTATTTCAAGTAAAAGTTCATCTATGTTTCAAAATGAGGAGTATAAAACGCCTAATTTTACAAAAGAGATGTATAGATTTCAACCTATGTATCTTGATAACTCTTTTCCTAAGAGATTGAATTATGATTCTAACATGTTGAAACTTACTGAAAAAACAGAAAGATTGAATATATCAAATTCTAATTCAATAATTCCCTTGAGTTTTGGAATTCGAACAAAAGTTGTGAATTTTTTTAAAGTCAATTGGATAAAAAAAGACTTAGGTCTGAATCTGATTCAACAGAGAAACAATTTGTTTATGACTTTTGTTCAGTTCCAGGTCACATAAACCATTCTATTACGGAAGAAAAGAAAGTTATTTCATTAAAAATAAATAAAAAATTAAAGGTGTCAAAAATGGTGTTGCAACACCCTATATCATACTGCTCAAACCCCAAAATTGATTCTCCTCCAGAAGAAAAGTCTTGGGCAGATGAGTGTTGCAACATGATTTTCACATCTTTAAGTGTTGATGTGTCTGGAATTTAGTACTTTGATAGTGGTTATTCACATCATATAACAGGAAGAAAATCCTTTTTAAAAAATTATGAGAAAATTGATGGAGGGAAAGTGAGTTTTGGGGGTGGTGCTAAAGGCAAAATTGTTGGAAAAGGAACTTTGACTGTGAACGGTCTTCCTAATCTAGGAAATTTCAAGGATTAATGACAATCTGATTAGCATTAGTCAACTCTATGATGAAAATATTCATGTGAAATTTGAGAAAGATATGTGCAATGTGTTTAACCGTGTAAATGAGTGTATCATGACAGGATCTCGATCATATAATAATTGCTACTCCATTGAGGAAGGAGTTACATTCCACAAAGTTTAACTTGATGAGGTTGATCTTTGGCACCAGAAACTGGGGCATGTCAAAGAAGCGTGCAAATCTAGAAGCATAAAGGGTCTTCCAAAAATTTCCGGTAAAGCTAATAAGGTATGCAATTCGTGTGCAAAAGGTAAACAGACTTAAGGTATACGCAAAGTGCTGCAACACTTTGGTACTTCTCACTGTTTTTAACTTTATCATATGGACCTAATTGGTCCAATTGAGGTTGACAGTCTAGGTGGAAAAGGTATGTTCTTGTGTGTGTTGATGATTTTCAAGATTTACATGGGTATTCTTTCTTAAAGAAAAATATGACACTTGCAATTGTTTCAAATCTCTTGCTACTCAAATTCAAACCTCTCATGATATTTGGATCAAAAGAACTCAAACTTGTCATGGAAGGGAGTTTGGAAACAACTTGTTTTCTATATTTTGTATAAATATTGGGGTATTAAACAAGAGTTCTCTACTCCTAAAACACCTCAACAAACATGGGGTGGCTGAAAGAAAGATAGGTCCTTCAAGAGATGGCACGTGTCATATTGTGTGAAAAAAATCTTTCAAAAAGATTTTGGGCTGAAACTATAAATACAGCTTGTCACATTTCGAATCGAGTTTATCTAAGATATGGAAGTACTATAAAACCTTATGAAATACTTAAAGGTCGAAAGCCCAACCTTAAGTATTTTCATGTGTTTTGGGTGCATATGCTACATCCTGAATGATAGAGAACAATTAGGTAAATTTGATTCAAAAAGTTATAAGGGACTTTTTCTTGGTTATTCAACAAACAACCATGCTTTTCGAATCTATAATTTAAGATCTCATACAATTCAAGAGAGTGTGAATGTTGTATTGATGACTTCTCAGATATCGCAGGTAAAAGGGAAGATGATCAAGTTCAGGACTTGATTGAAGAAGATGCAAGTCCAAGTTTGGAAACTGATAAAAAAGGAGTTGAAGAAAGTGATGCAACACCTGATGAGCCACATGATCAACCTCAACATGATTCTCAGCAATCTAATGAAAGAGGTGATTATGAACTTGAAAACTCAGATAACCAATATGTCTCTCATGATGCCATGCACAAAGAACTTCATCAATTTGCTCGAAGTGATGTATGAGATTTGGTCCCAAGACCCCAAAATATAGATGTGATTGGCACAAAATGAATTTTTGAAATAAAACGGATGAGTCTGGTAAATGTTGGGTTTGTATACTGAAAGCAAGACTTTTATGTTGTATACAATGTTTCCAGTTATTCACTGTTAATCTCCTATCTGACTCTGTTTACACTAATCAGTATTTATGTTCTTATATCTTTTACTATAAGTAGATCATATGGTATGTTATAGATCACAGAGGATCATATGATTGGTTAACCTTAATGAGATATAAAATATAAATCACAGCCGAGACGACTTGAGGACGAGTTGTTGGTATAAGCTGGAGTATTAAGTAGTAATAGTTTATCTTGACTATTTACTTATACTAGTACGTCTTTACATATTGATAGGATCACGGTGAGATAACTTCTACCTGACCTTAGTGAAGAGTAAGAGATCTCGCTGACTTATTGTAATCTAAACCTTAATAAGATTACAGTTGTGTATGCGTGTCTGTGTGTCATTTTGACTTACCATGAGTGAGAGTTAAGTGATAACTCAATATACTTCGTATCTTGGGTCAGCAGTTTGCATATGATAACTGGTAATTATATTAAGGTAACTGTATCCGTTTAGGATGATGATATCCCCTTAAGGAGCTCAAAAGGTTTATTATACTAAACCCTGCAGGTTGATTAAGTTCAAGTACAATAATGAAGTTGAGTGGTACTACTTAAGGAATTAATAAGCAATTAATTAATTTAAGCTGTTAGAGGCTTTAATTAATTAATGGATATTCGATATCTTAAATACGAGGATTTATTAAGTTTAAATTCAAGTCCCGACTGGATTTGGAAATAAAGAGGTAAGTCAATATTAATTCTCTAATGGAATGAATTAATATTTATGAATTAATTATGTTCTAGGCTGAACATAGAAAAATTAATTCATAGTTAGACCCATCTTTATTCCTTGTATTTGATCTCATTAAGGTTAACCAATCATATGATCCTCTGTGATCTACAATACACTATATTTTCACACCACCGATTTTGCAGGCCACTAGATTAATTAAGATTTAAGAGTGGTACAATAAGAAACCACCATCTTCTCTCTCTATTATTTTTTACGCCCCCAGATCTTTCCCTCTGTATATGCCTTATTTTTCACCCATACAGTTCATCAATGGAGCTTCTGTCTCTCTCTCTCTCCTTCTCACATACACGATACATGTAGATCTGTTTCTGGTTGTAGTTTTGTTATTTCACTCGGCCTATTTCTCCTCATCTCCAATAAAGACCATTGGATGATTTTTATTTTTGTGAATTTTGAATCCATGCTCCAAATCATCAAAAACTCTTTGATGGAGAATAGCAGAGTTTAGCGGCTGCATATCTAAAAGTTCAAGCATTTTACATCCTTTTTCTTCTTTCTCCCTAGTAACGACCGGTTATAGCGGAGCCGGTTTGGCCGATTTCACCGTTTCTACCCGGTTTCTTCCGGTCCAACTAGCATTCCGATATTATATCACCCTCCGGACTGGAATAGTAGCCGTTCCCGGTTCGACCGGTTGAACCGGTCGGTCCGGTCCAGTTATGACATCACTACTGCCAACTATCCCTATTAGAGGTGACAATTAGGACGACTCAGTCCGGTCGGGCCCAGTACGTCGGGCCAGCGCCATTTGTCGAGTCAGGCCAAAAGTTGGTCGGGGCCTAAAATTAGTCAGTTCGATCTAGCCTACCCCTTATAATATACTAAGATTATCGGGTCGATCCGCGGTCCGTCAAACTTTTGACTCATTGGGTCTGGCCAAATAGTAGTTCAATATTTTTATGGCACAACCCATCTAAGATATCTCGTCGGACCGATTTTGCCACCTCTAATCCCTATGGATACGATACATAACCCCATTACTACATAATTTGTCATAGACTTACGGTGTTGCACTAAAAACTAAGCGAACATATTTCAGCACCATTGTTGGGAATCAGTCGGCCAAGCCAATAGTAGGATTAATCTCATTTTGCACACTAAAAATATACTCCCTCCGTCCAGAATGAAGTTGCTCACTTTCCTTTTCGGTACGTCCCCCATCAATTTGCACACCCTAAGAAAGGAAACTTATCTCACAATTTCACCCTCATAATCTCCACCCTTAATCTACCTTTAAAAAATCAACTGAAAAAGCAAAAAACAGATTTTGTTAATATATATGTGTGCACCCTTAGAGGTGCAACTTCATTCGGGATGGAGGTAGTACATGTTATTCACTTAAGTTAAGTACCTAATTAGAGTTGTCAAAACGGGTCGAGCCCGTTGGGCCAGCCCGCCCCGCTATACATAATAGGTGGGTTGGGCCGGATATTTAAAGGCCCATAAAAAAAGAGGCCCAAACAGGTTGGCCCATTTGGGCCGCGGGCTAGGGCGAGGCGGGGGCAGGCTAACCCGCCTAAAAGAAGAAGTTAATGAAATTACTCAAATTTAAAGAACACAGACTCAGACTCTCGACTTCTCTCTGTGTCTGCTACTAGGGTTCAAAGTGCAGCCCAACTCTCTCCTTCTCACCACATCCAATTTCGCCGGCCACCGCCACCACACTCAGTCACTCCGCCGCCGCCCCGTCTCCGTCCACCGCCACCACACTTCGCCGCCGCCACGGGCGCAGGAAAGATTTTCTTCTTAAATTTTCAGTTTATGGTTATCAGATAACTGTCTCTCTGTCTCTCTTTGGCTACATACACGCACTCACATGTATGTATATACGAAGGAGCAGTTATAACACTACATATCCTTATATCATCTTCAAATTCACACCCCTACACCAACCTCTCTCTCGCTTTGCTCTTTTTTTTTTTTTTTTCTTTTCTTTTTTTTATCAATGTTTGTTTTATACAAGAAAATTGAGCTGCGACTTTCGAGGTGTCCTATCAATTATATTCGGAGTGTGATCAACTAACTCGTTTGATCTGTTGGTTCTAACCTTCAATGTATTGATTCATCTCCTGGAATTGATTGAAGATTCTGCTTTCCTACACCTAGTGAATGCTAAGTTTTTTATTTCTATATTTTTAGTCTTATCGATGAAAATGCGTTTCTCTTATCACTATTAATTAATTCCATATGCTTCCAATACAATAGTAGATATTAATTTGGTTGTTGTTATATATAAGATATATGTGACATTAAATGAGAAGTTGAATCAAGTTTGTGTGTGAAAACAGAAAGTAAGCTTTATAATTTATATAGACATACAGATAGATATAGATAGAGTATTTATATATGTTGCAAGTAGGTGAACAACTTGTAGTAAAGTTTATTAGTTGTGGATGCAATATGTCAACCCCATAATTGTGTGCCAACGGGTTACTTATTTCTGTTGGCATCCAAATACTTCTACTTAATGTGCATAGAACGTTGTATAAGTCTAAATGGTGTACTTAAATTTTCAGTTTATGGTGTGTATAACAGAAAATTTCTTTGTTGAATTAAAGTTGCTTTTGATGATAACACAAAATAACATGGGATCTAGTACGATGAATCAAAGTATCAACTTGGATGATAGTGAAGATCAAATTGGAAATGTTAATCCTGATGATAAAATGCCCGTGAAATCTAGAGAGTATTCCGAGGTTTGGAAATATTTTACCAAGAAAGTGGTTGGTACAGATGTACTTTGTATTTGCAAGGGATGCAATAAAACATATAAAAATGGTGGGGGTAAGAAATATGGGACTTCTACATTGAGAAGACACATGAAAGGTTGCAAGAAGTTGAAGTTTTCATGATGTAGGACAGATGTTTGTTGATCATGTTGGAAAATTGAAGAACATAAAGATAAATCCAAGAGTAGCACGTGAGTTACTAGCATTTGCAGTTGTTGAACATGATCTTCCATTTATGTTTGTTGAGTATGTTGATATTCGAGCTTGGCAGAAGTATGTAAATACCACTATTCAAACCAATTCAAGAAACATAATTGTTAACGATATAAACAAAGTATATTTGAAGGAGAAAGCAAAACTAAAGAAAACTTTGGCTAATATTCGTCATAGAGTGTGTTTAACTTCAGATGTGTGGACTGCATGTACAAGTGAGTGTTATATTTGTTTGACTGCTCATTTTGTTAATGAAGATTGGAAGTTGAATTGCAAAATCCTTAATTTTGATCATATGTCTCCTCCACTCCGGAGTTGAATTGGCAGCAAAAATAATTGGCTTTTTGCAAGAATGGGGGAATTGAGAAAAAGGTTTTCTCTTTAACATTGGATAATGCAACCAACAATGACAATATGCAATCTATTTTGAAAAACCAACTCTTTTTGAGTGATAATTTGTTATGTGGTGGTCAATTTTTTCATATCCGTTGTTCGGCTCATATATTATATCTCATTGTTCGTGATGGTTTAAAATTGTGTGCTTCTCCTTTGGAAAAGATTAGAGCGTCAGTGAAGTATGTGAAGGGTTCAGAGGGTAGGATGAAATTTTTTGAAGAATGTGTGGCATCAATTGGTGACATTGATACTAGTGTTGGCTTGAGGTTGGATGTTTGCACTCGATGGAATTCAACATATTTAATGTTAGAAAGTGCACTTAAGTACAAAAAGGCTTTTGCTTCCCTTCCTTTGTATGATAGGAATTATAAGTGGTGTCCTTCAAATGAAGAATGAAAAAGAGGTGAAAAATGTTATGTGAGTTTCTTGAGCCATTTTATGAAACAACCAACTTGATTTTTGGTTCTTCTTATCCTACATCAAATTTGTATTTTATGCAAGTTTGGAAGATTGAAACTTTTTTGAAGGACTACTTGGCCAATGAGGATGTTATGATAAGTAATATGTGTGGAATTATGCTTCAAAAGTTTGACAAGTATTGGAGTGAATATAGTAGAGTACTTGCATTTGGGGCTATTTTTAACCCTCAGATAAAACTTCAAATGTTGGAGTATTTTTATTCTAGAGTTGAGAGTGTATCCACTAAATGTCGAGAGAAGATAACGCATATAAAGGGCAAATTGTATAAATTGTTTGAGGAACATGCGAGGCGTAGCAACTCAAGTTCTCTATCATAATCCTTGGCTTCTTCGTCCTCTACACCAAATCAAAGTGGAAGAGCTAAAACTAAGGGCAAACGATTGTATGATGTAAGTAATATTTTAATTCAGTTAGTTGATTTGGTTATGATTATTTGATTATTAATTTGTGATAATTTGTAATAACATATTCAATTAATGTAGGAGATTATAGCTTTTGAGAGCCAAACTGTGCTGGAAAATCTCAATTGGATATGTATTTGGAGGAGTCAAAACTTGAATTTTCCTATTTTGAAGAGTTGGATGTCTTGGAATATTGGAAGGATAAGAGGAATCCATATCTTGGTTTTTTCTACCCTACCCCCGTGGGTATTACCCGCATGTGTTATACACCATTGGATTAGTGTATAGATGCAGGATGAAAATAATATCAACCCTCCACTTTGTATTTATACACCAATCCAATGGTGTATAACACATGCGGGTAATACCCGAGGGGGTAGGGTAGAATTAACCCCATATCTTGATCTTGCATTGATGGCCAATGATGTTTTAGCTATTCCAATAACAATTGTTGCATCAGAGTTTGCCTTTTTCTATTGGTGCTCGCGTGCTTACAAAGTATTGAAGTTGCATGCTTTCGGAAAAGTTTCAAACTCATATTTGCCCTCGTAATTGGTTGCATGATTTCACACCTAGTAATGGTAAGTGGATAATATATTAGAGATATTTTAAATATGTTCTTATTATATGTTTTAATATATTTTGATATTATGCTTTTCACTATATCTTTGTTTATTTTGTTTGTAGATGGTGAAATCAAGGAATTAAGACGACTTTTTCAAGTGAAACATCCAATATCATAGAGAATATTGATGGAGATGGAGAAGAAGAAAATGAAGATGATTTTGATGATGTAATGGTTGATAGAGAATAATGATTTGTGTTTTGTTTGTCATACACTTTTATTTTGTGAACATTTTATTTTTATGTTGGACTTCGGATTATTGATTATGGACCTATCACCTATGATTGATGTGATGAATGTTTGTGAATACTTTACATTATTTAATAGCTATTATATAATGGACAAATGGTTCAAAAAAAAAAAAAAAACTCAAAAAAAGGTGGGTTGGCCACAACCCACCGGTGGGTTGGGTTGGGTTGGGATTTGAAGGCCCTCCATATAAAAAGTCAGCCCCGCCCCCCACCAAATGGTGGGTTAAGGTGGGTTGTGGGCCGGCCCACCCCGCCAACCCGTTTTGACAGGTCTATACCTAATGTAAGTCTTCAACGCACCCTAAAGTTTACTAGATTATCCGTTTGCAATCTCTGGAAGATTTTTCCGACGAAAACTTAAATTTGAAGGGTACTTTTTCCATAAAAATTATTTGTAAAATCTAGATATTATATTTGAAAATCCAAAGAATGATTTAAAATATCTAGAAATTATGTTTAAAAACTTAAAAATAACTTTTGAAAGTCTAGAAATTGTTTAAAAATCTGACTTCTTCTAAACAACACATTTAAAGATAATTCAACAAAGTGTCAAATTTGTTGAACTTTTATAAATAAATTACTTTTACCGAACATCTTCATAATTTAGGAATCTATAGAGATGTGTGAACACTTTAGGAACATTGAGAT
Organism: Ajuga chamaepitys; assembly: GCA_958295605.1. Classification (NCBI taxonomy): domain Eukaryota; kingdom Viridiplantae; phylum Streptophyta; class Magnoliopsida; order Lamiales; family Lamiaceae; genus Ajuga; species Ajuga chamaepitys. The sequence continues at coordinate 30,836,644 of OY282497.1, read as the reverse complement.
GTATTTTGTCTTTAAAAATATTAAAAGGAATTTGAAAATAGTATTTTGGTGACAGTTTTGACTGAGGGTATGTTTAGTTAGGACCAGAAGTGGCCGTGACACTGTTGGCTAGGAAAAGTGACTGGAGAAGTAAAATTGTGATGTTTGTTTGAGTGGTTATAGAAGTTGTTGTAGTGTAGGATATATTATTTAAGTATAAAATGTGATGCGTGTAAAATGTTGTTATTGATGATTGATTTAATGATTAGAGTAATATTGAGATTTATGATTTGATCGATTGATTATTTGGTTGGTTGTGAAAGTGATTGCAGTATTGAATATATTAATTAATTGTAAAATGTGAAGCGATTTGTGTAAGAACTTGTTAATTAATGATTAATTTAATAATTAAAGTAATATTAAAAATTGTGATTGATTAACTATAGCGAGAGAAATTGTTGAATTGAAGAAAGCCACCAAATAATATGAGTTTAAGTTTAGATTTGAGTTTGGGTCAAAGTTTCTGTTTTTGCCCAAATCCAACCAAATATAGCTGGAGTTTTGACATCTCCGCTCTCCGCTCCTCCATTATCTCAAAGTTAACCCATTAAGGGAATTCCCACTGCCTAATTCATTCCCTCAAGCGTCAAGACTCAAGTTCATTCACCGTACCAATTAAAACCCTAATTAGGTTAACTGACTCCATATTCCACCGATCAAATTGAAGGTTTCTTCCATCTTAATCTCCCTGTTCTAGCACCAGGATGAGTTTCTCCTTCTCCATCAACTCTAAATCACAATCCAGACGCCGTAAAGCCTCGACCTCTTCCTTTTCCGATGCTGCCAACAACAATTCTCCGACCGTAAACTTCGTCAGAGAATTCCGTGCCGACGAAGCTCCACCACCGTCCGGATTCCAGATCAGACCTATTGCCCCAATTCCCAATCAATGGCGCCCCAATAAGAAACTCAAAAACCTCCCCAATCTTCCGCCACTATCGAATGGGGCTGATTCCACCCTTCAATTCGAGCTCGATCCTGGCACCAATCCCGAAGCCTGCGATAGTTCCATGGGTTATGGCCTTAATCTCCGCCAATCGTCCGCTGCTGAAAGTGATGGGCCAACTCGGGACGTCGGTGTAACAGTTCCGGACTTGGAGTTACGGAAATTGAGGGAGGATTTGGAGAAGCTTCCAGAGGGTCCTGCATTGGCTGAGTTCGAAGATGTTCCTGTGGAGGGGTTTGGAGCAGCATTGCTCTCTGGATACGGTTGGAGAGAAGGTAGAGGCATTGGGCGCAATGCTAAGGAGGATGTAAAAATCTCTGAGGTTACAAGGAAGGCAGGGAGAGGAGGGCTAGGTTTTAAAGAAGACTTGCCAGAGATAAATACTAATGGTAATGCTGGTGGAGATATTGGGAATGCAAATGTCAAGCGGAAAATTAATACTAATGGAAATACTGCTGAGGATCGGAAAGACAAGAAACGTCTTGCTGTGGGAAAAGAGGTGCGGATAGTCAATGGGAGGGAGTTAGGAGTTAAAGGTAAAATTGTTGAAGTAAGAGAGGGTGGTGATTTATTAGTTTTGAAGATATCCAAGAGCAATGAGAAGATGAAAGTTCGAACTAGGGATGTAGCAGAGGTTGGTTCGTCTGAGGAGCAGAAGTGTCTGAGAAAATTGAAGGAATCAAAAGTTGTTATTGATGAAAATGATATAAATCTTTCTAGGAAGAGTGGGCAAGAGTTAGAAAAAGCAAGCAAGAGGGTGAATTGGTTAAGGAATCATATAAGGGTAAGAATCATCAGTCAGGAGTTCAGGGGTGGAAAATTATTCTTGAAAAAGGGGGTGGTGGTGGATGTTGTGGGGCCTGGAGTTTGTGACATATCGATTGATGAGAGTAGAGAGATAGTACAAGGAGTGCACCAGGAATTATTAGAGACTGCCCTTCCGAAACGTGGGGGGCCAGTGCTTGTTTTGTACGGTAGGCACAAGGGTGTGTATGGGCTCCTGCAGGAGCGTGATTCAGAGAAGGAGATGGGTGTGGTTAGAGATGCAGATACGCATGAGTTGCTCAATGTGAAGCTTGAGCAAATTGCGGAGTACACAGGAGAACCAAGTGATATTGGTTATTAAGTTCCTTTCATCTTATGCTTGAGACCTATACGCTGGGGATATTGTTCTTATGGTGGGTATAGTTAAGCCATTTAAGTCAGCCATTTACTGTATGGACAACTATAAATTTTATAGCTTATGAATGCAATTTAATGTGTGTTACTGTGATTTTCTTTTTATATGGACGATGTATTATTGGGTTTTTATAGCTTAAGCTGATTTCTAGCAATATTTTTGTGAATGGGTAGAGCCTGTAATATCAGGCATAAAATGGGCTGGTTTTAGTGTGGTTTCAAAATTATAGTTCGTGAAATTATTGAATTCTTCTAATTTGTTTGCAATATTATGAATCTTATGTTGACACTTTTTCTGCAGATCTATATGATTTCTACAAGAATCCAGGGTTGCAAAATGTCAATGACATGACATTGTGCGGTATTGTCTGGTATGCATATTTTAGCTGACCAAACATGGTTGTTCCTCAAGGAAATGATTGTAGACAAAAGCTCAGTTTACTTTTACAGATCAGTAGCAACATCTTCCAACCCCTATGTTTGTGTATCGTTGTATTATAATTCTCATCTGATGATACATTATGGGAAAAGTCAGTGCTCATTTAGCAATTTTATTATCTGATATGTACATGTACTTTCATATGTTTTAGTGGTTCATGGCAAAGCAAATATTTTGTGAAGTCTGACTTATACAAAGGCTACAAAAAACTAGCTTACAACATTTCATATAAAGCAAGTATGGTGGATTTTGGATACTGGACAGGATCTTCCAGTTCTTACTTGCTAACCTAGCTGAGTGGATTTTGAATAATATTCAGGATTTAAAATTAGGATACGGGTGCAGAGTACATCTATACAAATATGGATTTTTATTTTTTTTGTTACACGAAAAATTCATGTGTTTTGGGACCATGTTATAGTTGTTAAGAGTTAAGAATTTGCTCGAGGAGAGTGGAGAGAGATCCAGTAAAATTAGCAGTATCTTCTTTTAGGCTGAAGGATATATGATCTGCACAGGCACTAAAGATATGCGTACCTCTTCAGAAATGAACATCAGAGATTCCAAGGTTTTTTTCTTTCTTTTTCTTTTTTTTTTTTTGGGGGGGGGGGGGGGCGGGTGTTGTCGCTCCTTTTTTTGGGTTATTTATTATTGTTGCTTTTTGCAAGTACATGTGTGATAAAATGAAGAATTTTTTTAAGCATTCATATTAGAATTGGTTATTGCTGTGTATCTGTGGTTACATTTGTTCAATGAGTAAAAGAGTTGGTAAACTTGCAATTAGTCGCAAAGTAGAAAATTTGGTTGAGTACATTCACGGCACAACCAGTATATTACCTATGGCATCTGCATTATACGAAAAACATGAGTCTCATTTCTATCATTGGCCACTCTTTATTGAAACTTCAATATGTTTATTCAAATGCCCACATCTATTGTGTATTTGACTTCTTCAGTATTGATGCTATATATCTTCAATATTTTATTTCACCTCAAGGCATGCCATCGATGCACTTGGAGCTGTCTAATTCCCAAAAGAGAATAGAAGTAGCCAAAATTGTGTTGATTCTTGTTTCACTTTGTTGTATTCATGCCCTCTTGCTTGCTATGAAGTATGGCAGTTCTTAGACAAGTCCTCAATGTTCTTATGCCTCATTACATGCTATCATCATCGGAACTTGTATCATTCTGCGCAATGTATCTGCTAAGTACTGGCATAGGTGTAGTTGCTGATATTCTGAACGATTTCCCCGAACCCATCGTTGTTCTCTCCTGCATTCTTCCAACATCTTTGCACACATTATCCAATATGGAGAGAAAATCTCGTATAATCAGGAAAATTCGTAAAGGATGGGCCTCCTTGTTAGCATCATCTCCATGGAAATACTGTGTAACCTCTTTCACCAGGGATAAGGCCTTTCTTTCTTCAGCTTTGACCCTTGCGATTTCATCAACAGCCTCTTCAAAGAATAATTTCATAGAATCAAAGAATTTGTCTTGCACGACTTGGTTCTCGTATTGCAGAACCTGTCTGACTTTCTGTAGTCCCTGTTCAAGCTTGGACAGGTAGTTACTCAAAACATCCGAGTCCATTGCTGCTGCCTTTTTAACATTGCCAAGCTCTTTGCCTAAACCTGCTACAACTTGCAACCCTTTTTTGTTGAATTCTTCTTCACTGAGTTTGAAGTAGTTCTTTTGTGGAAAACTTTCAATTCTCGTGATATTGGTACCTCCTCCTTCTGATCTGATAACCTCCTGGACCACAAAATGCAGTAAGGTTGTCTTACCATCAGTTCCTTTTATGTCTACCAATTTCAACAAAGTATCCAATTTAAATGCTTTCGCATCCCCACGGTTAGTGCCGTTATTCATGCGATTCCCTGTCCTTAGAACAGTTTCAAGGAGTTTAAGAAATAGTCGACTGTTCTTCAACTCTTCACTGGCTTCCTGCATTGTGTAATAAGCTATATGTAAGAATTTTTTCCATAGCTGAAGAGCAACTGAAGTTGTAAAGTTCACTCATATATATATACATTTATCATTTACATAAATGTATGACGTATGATGTATTTCCTGATGTTGTCTTTTTTATACAGCCTGACTTCAGCACACATTTCTAGTACTCGCACAAAGTTTGAGTAACATGTTGAAGTTAGCTTCATACGGAAGACGGTATGGTATTTATGTCAAAATTCTCTTTCTATATATTCTTAATTATGTGCGTGTAAATTTATATTTAAAGTTTGATCCTTTTATGTATTTGGAGTAGGGGGAAATATGAACCCTGGTCTCTTATCTAACAGAGGAGGTTAGATACCACATCACCTAGCATGAGTTGATAATGTTCACATTATTTTATGGATATACCAAGTACATGTTGTAGCAGTAAATTAAATGGATTAATTGGTGGTACCTCAAGCGCATCACCTAGCATGAGTTGATAATATTCACATTATTTTATGGATATACCAAGTACATGTTGTAGCAGTAAATTAAATGGATTAATTGGTGGTACCTCAAGCGTTTGAAAGGACTTCCTCAAATAATTTACTTCTGCACTGAAGTTTGCTCTATATAGCATTGCCTCCACTCTTCTAAAGGCAAATGGAATATCAAGTATTGCCTTAAGGAATCGCTCTGCTGTGCCTAATTTAGTGATTTCACCATTGTAGTCTTTAAGCTTTATTTCTTCTTCTCTGCTGGGTGCCATCTTCACTAATGTCTCAAAAAGCTCTGGACCTAGACCCTCCAAGTTACCTGCAGCACCGCAAACAATTTATTTTACCAGTTTATGACTAGCTGTTCTTATATTTTTGTTCTGAAGTATGCAATTAATTCCTTATATCACATATCATTCTTATGTTGCAGAAATTATTGTGTTATTGGAATCTTCATTTATTTGTTGCATAAGGAAAAAGGGTGCACACCATCTAGGAGTGCTTCAGAGACCTCCTCTCTTGTTACATTCAGTGCACGAAGCAGAATGGCAATATTTTGGGACTTTTTTGAATCCAGAATTTTTATCTCCTGCTCAAACGAAGGCATGACAAACTTCCTTGTTGGTTCTCTGGGCATTGGAGTGACAGAATTACATCCGAATAGTGACTCTACTGCATCCTCATTTAACCTGCACGTACATAATTGTGATATTGGAGGGCACCTTTTATTAGCTTTAGGTATTCAGTTTACTTACTTGAATGAAGGGCACTTGAACTGGTCCCAAACTGTGACTTTGTCGGTGGTGCCTCGTACTTTGTCCCAATGCAAAGGCTTCATTTTGGGCCTTGATCCATCTTTGTCCAAAATATTGAATTTCTCAGCTGACCAGACTCCTTTATTCACTTCGTCAGTTGGCCTTGTTTTCTCAGATGGACTTGCTTTCAGGCCAGGACTCTTTGACTGTGACCTTTTAAGGAAAGGGGTATATTTCTCTGCTGCCTCGTATTTTCTTTGGATCAACATTGGTGGAGGCGGTGGCGGAGGTGGTGGTGGAATTGGGATTCTTGACATCTTCTGCTCATAATTGCTTATCGATCGATGTTCTATGTGTGGTGATGGAGGTGATGCCGAATATTTAGTTCTCTTTGGAGAATATTGCAGTGTTTTACTAGGCTGTGATGTTTCCAAGGAAGTTGTTGGTGGTGATGGTGGAAAAGGCGGCAATGGTTGCTTGATTGGTGGTATAATCATCACAGCCCTTGTATCTGGAGATGATGATGCTGAAAAGCGAGATTTTGGTGGAGTTCTCTTGGAATGTGGTATAGAGGTAGAGATGAGATTATCCGGCTTAGCCCAGTTAGCTCGGCTTGTATAGCTGGAACCAGGCAACAACCCTTGTGGAGTCGAAAAATGAGGATCATTGCCCTCATCATCTGATGAGGACATTGGTGGTGGTGAGTTAATTCGGGGTGGCGGCGGTGGTGGGGGCTTTGTCAATGGTGGTATGGGCTGAAGGTCGGGGCTTGGCCTATAGCGATCGGATCTTTTCCATGGGTTGAGCTTGTGATATGACGAGCCATCAACACTGTTGGTACTGTTGGTTTGATTGACTAAAGTTCCACTGGATGGCCCTGTTGGCTCAACACAGAGTAAAGTGGATGGTGGGACTCTTGATTCTTCATCGAGCCTCTGCGCATTTTCCCCAACAAGCTTTTGGGACTCGTCCCGGTTTTTGCCTCGGTTCTTGTACAGGTAGAATGCCATTGCAGAAAGCATTCCCAGTGTTAGAATAGTTGATATTGTTGCTATCGCCAGTTTCTTTGTTGGGTTGGTGGATGGATGTGGGGGCACTGGTCTTGCTGCTGTTGTAGTGATTGCTGGTAATGGTGGGGGTTGCTGCTGGGCCTGATTGAACGTGGGCCCAGTCGGGAGTTCGTTTGAGAATGGCTGGACTTGGTCATCTGGAGTGGTGGGTGGTGGCAGTAGGGGTGGCGGTAGTGTTGAATCTGCTGGAAATAAAGGTTGGTGTAGATTTCTCCTGTGGTTGGAACCACTGGTGAATTGGAACCTGATCAATGTGATCAAGAGAATGATGGTGTAACGAGCTCTCATGGTTTGCTTTCTTCTCGTTTATCTCTGGTTTTGAGTCCGAAGTTCAGACTGTTCACCAAATTCTAGAGAGGGAGCGAGAGCACAAGATGAAGATGCTCATACGTCAGGTAAAGGCTTCACTCTTCCATCTAGCACTAATTTTGCATTTCACTTCAACAAACTTAGTAACCACACGTCAACAGCATATTCTTCTTACCACTCTCTCTCTCTCACACACACACACAAAAGGGCAGCAGTATACTTTTTCACCACTCCTGTAAAGAATCTCCAGATATGTGCAGCATTTCTTTTTGAATATATTTAGCAAACAATTTCCAGCTAAACTAATTAGTTGGTGTGGGAAACTGATGCGGGTAAGCAAAGAACAATTGTTTTGTTGCCAGAGAAATAGGTAATTTTGTAAAAAAAGAAAACCATTTTGATGCGAGCACTCTTCTTCTTTGTCTCTCTCACTCTTCAAAGCCAAAGACACGATTAGTAAGAGGTTTACGTGGGAATTTGCTTACGTGGATGAAATCTTATGAAAAATGTAACAATTAGTATTAGTTGAGAACAGTAATGTTACATGAGTGATGTGGGATTATTGTTTCCCTCATTTTTTAATTTTATTTCTTGAAGGGGGATTCTGCTCATAACACATAATAATGCTAATGATAAACAGGTGGGAAGTTTTTGAGTGTTAAGGAAGTGGCTTTTGGCCTTCTTCATTACGATGCGTGCCAGAGTTGCGACTGGTCCAATTCTTTAATAATACCTCTCCATAAAGAAGAGATAAAATAGAAGTAGTGTACCTTTTACGCCACATAACAAAAATTATGAAGCTTTTATTTTTATTTTAAAATACGTCTGAGATTCGATTTTGTTTCTATTTAAATAGTCTTTTAGAACTTGTTTGACTTTATCCATGAAAATCAAGGTAGCATAACAATTATGAGAATTGAGAGATATAATTAGAAGTCATCATTTTCTATTAGAAATATAGTTTACAAATAAATTATGTCCCTTAATTATTAAGCAACAATTGAAAAGGACTGAATTTATAGAAAATAATTAGTGGAATACTAGTCCCCATTACTCACATGTGGAATAATAAAATTAATAGTAGGAAAGTTGAAATTTTGCTTGTTAGAGTTGAAAGGTGGAAATTCTATCATGAAATCCCACGGCAAGCATCATGATGCCTTTGCTTCTGTTTGATGAGTTGGGACAATCTTATGGACTAAAGGTGCCTTTTATCCATAAACAGCATTTGCCCGAATGATTGGGACTCGGGATTACAGCTTGTTACAAACTTCCATTAGGTGTCCCGTTTTGGGTAAAAGTAATGTTTACTATTATGTCCTTTCATAAATTGTGAGAACATACAGGTTTCTGTGGGTTAAAGTGGATTGTCACTTTATTCCTTACCAACAACCTCACGGGATGAATCCCAATTCTTCCAACTTTTATGGCTAGTTTGCTTTTCAGGATTTCTTGGCACAGTATTATTTATCCCAATTAATACTATATTTGATGTTTTTGTTTAAACCCCATATCATATTGGACAAAAGATCTCAGTCAAAGAAAATCGTTGACAATTTATCATGGGACAATGAGGTCACTATTTCTTACTGTCAAGGGGCCCACCATACTAAACTGTTAATCTTATATATCATAAAAACTAAGCAATATATAACCAAAATTCAAAATATCAATAAACACAAATACTTCAAACCTCACACGTACTATTAATTAGTGACCAATGATACTACTTTATCTATTCTATATTTCCAACTCCGGGACCAAATATGTCGTTAGCCTTTTATTTGTCTAGTTCTTTTATATATCTATACATTATTATTATTATAAAAATATATATATGAATGTTTAGTTTCGTCCATTTGCTTCATTTGATGTTATCTCTAATGTATTCATAGTAGTATTAAAATTTAAGGGTAACTAAATAATTTAGAAATTTTAAGTGTATTATATGATTATAAAGCTCAACATCTATTTATTAAATTTTTATCAATTTTTTTCTTCTCTTTAGAAAGTCAAAATTTCACTATGCATTCTTTTCTTCCCAAAATAATTTTTTATCCAATTATTGGACCAACTCACACTCACTCATTAATAACAAAATGCTACATATATTTCTTATTCATTCCTGGCACTTACTCCAGAAAATAGTTTTTTTTTCACTAAAAAAAACGTTCTGCATATATGTATTATTTTTTCCACAAATTTCTTCCTCGTATCTTATTCTTGAAAATTAATTTTTTCTGATATGCCGGATTTTTTTCCAAAATTATTTTAACTGTTTCTTTTGCTTCTCTCATCTCTACCAAAATCTTCATATTAAATTATACCAAAATATTTATATTAAATTATCATAGATTTTGAATAGATCATATTGATTCATAATAATAAATAAAGAGAAGATACATAATCTATAATCCAATATCATTTAATAGGATTGAGAAACAAAAAAGTTTCTTCGAGGATTATTCTTACATAAAATATTTTATTAATTTACCTACAATATGCCCTCTATTAGAAATAAATTTTAAGAAAGATATAGAAAATACATTTTTTATTTAGGATTAATTGAATATGCATAGTCCATATGATAAGCTCATTGATATAAATAGAGTTGGATTTGGATTTCGAAATTTAATAAATATAGATGAACTCAAACTTTCAAATTTATATCCAATAATTTTCAATATTTCATATAATGAGCTCATTTATGTAAATAAAGTTGAATATGGATTTAGATCTTAATAGACATAAAAATTTGATGAACTAAACTAATAAAATATTTTATAAGAATTCTCCTGAAAATATTTATTTTATCAATCTTATTCAGTTATATTGGAATTTTGGATTATGTTTCTTCTCTTTATTTATTGTTATCCATCAATATGATATATTTCAAAATTTATTAAAATTTAATATTAAGATTTTGGGAGAGAGATGAGAGAAGAAAAAAAATTGATAAAATTAATTTTGGGCAAAAAAAAAATCTTGTATAGTGGAAAAAACTGATTTTTTTTAGTAGAGTACGATAAAAAATTTCGTAAAAAATGAAAAATAAATGTAGCGTGTTTTTCGAGTGATGAAAAATCGATTTTCACATTAAGATGTAAGGAAGGATTAAAAAAAAATATATAGCGTGTTTTACCTAGTGGTGTGAGTGTGAGATGGCAGAACATATCAAACAGGTGGGCTCTATAAGAAAATTCACCGGTAGGTTCTATATCATTGCTATATATATCTATAGTATTGTTAAGATATAATAATTTTCTTTCCCATTCTATGTTATACCTATTATATTTGTTAGGAAGTTTATGTATAGTTTTCATAATGACAAAACAAAGTTGTAAGGTAGTAATTAGCGATCCCAAATATTATGTAGTTTTTGTAATAGATATGACTAGTTTTACTTAGGGAAAAGTCATAGTAAACAATACAACAAAATCAAGGATGCATGCAACAAGGAGTCCGCAGTAGGGAGCCAGGGACAGAGGTTGTAAGAGCATACAATAAGGATACGCTTTCGTAGCGTACAACAATGTATGTTGCAAGGAAGATCCAATAATTCGTATATCAGGATCTTGCAGTAAACCCACAACAACCACGTTAGCAGAAGGATAAGTCAAGTCAAAGTCATAAGTTTGAAGTTTAAAAAATATAGTCAGTGGTAAAAAGAAACAACTCTGATACCGACTAAGTAATCGCGTTAAGACGTGTTCTTACAAAAAAAAATTCAGCTCTACAAACGCTAAGATGAAGTCGTAGCAATTCTAACCCAATTTCAGAAATATGACAACAATGAAACTTCTTACTCATCAATGAGAAGGAATCCTAAAAACTATAAATAGAAGGAGATGAAGGACGAGCAAAGACCACCGAACTACTGAAATTACTGAGTTGAGCATTATCACATTCGAGCTATGAATTCAAAGCTTCCAAGCACTTGTAATCATTCTAAAGTGTGAGTAGTAAAAGAGCAAAAGCAACAACACAATAGAATTCTACACAAGTGACGATTCAAAAGCTGCAACAACTATCTCAAATCAAATCCAACTAGTTCTTAGAAAGCTTTGTCTCGATCCTAATCTTTCTCATCAAGAAAGGTTACCATCTAGAACTGCTATTCAAGTTTAGGACCAGCTTCCAGTCGTTGAAGAAACTCTCATTAAACATTTTCTTATGAGTGATTTTTAACTGGGAGTCTTCGTTTGAATCAGGGATTCAAAGTGCACTAGGATTGTTCTGAGTAGTGTGTAAAATAGAGGAGTAGCGTTCCGATGATAGGTAAACACTATTGTAAGGTGCCAAGTTGGACTTGGACATCACTGTAGCTAAGATTGTACTGCGTCAATAACTTAGTGAATTTCCCTCGTGTGGGGGGAAGAGTAGGCGTAGAAGAATGATCCCAACTCCGAACCACTATAAACTGTTGTGTATTTTCATATTGTTTTTATTACTGCCGTGGCATACTACATATTTAATTACTACATTGTCTTTGAAAACACATTTTCATGTCCGCTTCATAACTCTCTGAGCATTGCTTACTGTAAGAACCAAAAGAACAATCTATTGTATGAACACTGTCTTAATTGTACTTATTATTGCTTTAGCTTTACTTGTAAGAATGAGTTTTCTACAGCAGGCAACAGCCCTTTGCTTTAAGTATTTTGAAAAGAAAAATCAATATAGTTAGAGGTTTATTCATCCCCCCTCGAAACCTCTACTACTTGAGGTCACAAGTGGCACTAAAGCGGTTGGTTTCACACACCAATCTTTTTTTGTAGCTTACCCAGATCCCACTGTCTTCAAACCAAAAGTCATCTTTGCAAAAGTAAAATATTTTTCTTCAAAAAGCTACAACAGTGAAAACTTCTTCAACCTAGGGTCCTATATTTTCTTTCGAGGATTATGAGGACTAGGCTATTAGGATGCAAACATATTTTATCCATGCATGATGAAATGTAGATACTCATTACTAAGGGTCCACCAGTGCTTACAATTGAAGTTGAGAAACTAACAACTTAAGCAACTGACTGCAGCTTTTGTCGAGAGAAAGCCACTAAGTTGAAGAAGTCACTTATCCTTAAGAAGAAGAAGGATTGTAACTGATGTCAACCATTTTGTCTTTCCGTAGATCATCTAGGAATCTGGATGAGATACAAATATATAGAGAAGTCTATCTGATATGACATGGATAGGTTTCTCTGACATAATTTCTTAAAGTCAAGTAGATAGTACTTCTACTAATGTTCCAACAGTTAATACAATTCAAACGCGAGTGCTCCCAAACACTACAACAAAACGTTGACAAACAACGATTAAAATCCGCTGTCTTCACTGAAAATCACTGTTATTACGTCCATTGTTGTAAAAGATCATGTTGATCGACAACGGTTTTTACTGATGCCTATCTAAGGAAAAAGACAACAGTTCTTGCTTACGACGGTTTAAAACTGTTGTGATTCTTTGTAATGACAACATTTATGCAACATTTTACATCTGTTGTCTTTTAGCATTATCTTCTACAATAATGATTTCCACAACTCTTTATTTTTTAAAAGACAACAACTAAAAACTGCCTTGCTTTATTTTTTACAACCATCTAGAACTATTTTCATTTATCTTTTGCAAAATAATTATTTTTTATGCTTTTATATATTTCATTTAATTATATGGACAATAATTCAAAATTCAGCAAGACTTAAAAAACATATTAAAATTTGACTAAAAAATTAACAAATACAGTTAATAACATTACACTCCAAATTGTATGGTTACAAAATAAAATTTCACAATAAAGCACTCAATTTCTATATCTAGACAATATCTAGTCTCAAATGTCAAGCTTGCAAGTTGATATTTAGCTGCTTTCACCATCAATGATCCAACCGAAAGAGAAGACCGCTTACCTACATAACCTAAAGAGAAGATCGCTTAACTACATAATCAGAAGAGGCAAGTTTATGGCAACTTAGATGGGGCAAGCAAATAATATAAAATTCTTGTGCATTATGGTCTCAAACCTCAGATTACTAGTAATATTAGTAAAAAATAAAAAAGCAAACTAAACTAACATTGCAAAGAAAGGAATTCTAGGAAAATTTAGTTAACTAACCTTGGATGCAAAGAATGTAGTTCAGCCACAGTTGATTGCACATATGGACATTCCATAACATCTGCCATTTCAAGCAAGCATCGGCAAAAAAAACCCCTACATAGTTGCAGTGAAATTGCAAATGTGCACATTTTTGTCCTTGCAAGTATTTACCCTGAGATAGATTATAGATAGTATTAGAGCAATCATGCCAATAACTTTTCTTCTAGAATTCACTTTCCCACAGAAGCGTAGGCTCGGAATTCATGAAACCTTTCCGCCTTGGGCTTCAACAACAACATCAACGGCTCAACAATATTATGACATCCTGTAGATTACCGCTTCTATCTTCATATTTCATGGGGACATTAGTGGACTGCGCCATCAATTCATTATTCGACGAGAGAGAGAAGATGGAGAAGACGGTCGATGTCTCATTCCGAGTTTCTTTGGATGAGCTTATAAGCTTCTTACAAACTGTTTTGTGAAATAAGACTTTTTGGAGCTTATAAGATAAAAAAATAACTTTATAAAATCTACAAAATAAGTTGATATATCCCATCTTATTTCTTAACATTTTAATTATTTCACTCAAATTTCACATATTACACACACATTTCCTACACTAGTAAATGTGTGTTTGATAATAGTTTTCAAATTAGTCCTTTAATTCATGTTAAATCACTTTATTCAGTTACAAACTTATAAGTTTTATTCAAGCACTTTATTAACTTATAAGCTCTTGAGAAATTACATCTTATAAGTTCTTGAAACAACTTATAATATGTTGAAACTTATAACATGTTTAAAATAAACTTAACCCAACGCCCTCTTAATTTGGTTTCTGGAAATATCAATTATGCCTCACTGCAAACCCTAATAAACCTTGCAAGCCTACAACCTAACTAGTTATTTCACTTTGAATTTGAGTTTTTACTCTAAATTATAAATGATAATTTTCTAAAAAAATTAATTGGAGTTACTAGTTCTAGTATTCTCCCTTAAATGGTCGTTACTTATTTATTCCCATTTTTTAGGTTTACTATATTTAATTGTTTATTTTTGCAACTTACATATTTAGATATTTTGTTTTTTGAAACATAATAATTTGATGAAAAAATAAATAAATTTAAAATAATTTGATTATTATACCATTAAGAGTCGAATAAAATGTTGAAAATGGTCAAGGTTCTTAGTTTTGTAATGTCTATTTTACCCACATAGTTGGTTAGTACCCACGGGTATAGAGTTATAAATAGGTAGGGTATTGATCGAACTTTAGAATAATGGGTAGATATCGCCCTCGCTAAATTATATTCCAGTAAGGATAGGTTACGGATTTAGTCTTTCATCCACATATCCGACCTACCTACCCTACACACACATTATATATATACAACATATATAATATATTCTGTATATTACTCTAATTAGCTAATTATCTCCACCACTCCAAACGTTTGGCGTGCGAAACAAAAATAAGGAATAAAATGAAATTAATTAGAGAATTATAATTACAATTTAGATAGTATAGTCGTAGACAGTAAGGTGATTCTCATAAGTCAATTACTACTAAAATCAATTAAGTATTTTTTTTCTAGAGGAAAATAAATGTGACAAATAACCCGTTTATCCGCGTATCTCCATACTAGTCGGATATTACATGCATCTTATCTGAGACAATAAATAGGATCGCTGATAGAATAGGACATAGGCATGTCATTTTATAATGCAGGTATGGCATGGAGAAGGTATACTCATACCCTACTCTACCCGTTGACATCCCTTCTTAATTTCACATATTCATATAAATCCAAGAAACTTACATAATAATTTGGTTGTAATTTATATGATACACCATATCTAATATTAGGATTTAGAAAATAATTATGACTTTCCACAAAAGTAAATTAATTTTTTATCATCATCATCATCATCATCATCATCATCATCATCATCATCATCATCATCAGTATTATTGTTGTTGATTTTTTCTTATGTTAACTATGTGTAAAAAAGACAGCATATCCCAAATATTGTAAAACTGTAGTATATAACAGTTTCTTGATGCTAATAGACAACATTTTGAAGATGTTGCAAAACGGATGTATTTTAACGCTTCTCTTTGCTACAAGACAACATCCTTCGAAACTATTGAAAAATGTGTTGCCTATGAGCGTGAAAATGCGCTAATAGACAACATTGTTGCAAAACTGTTGTTTATCTTCATGCTCTAATAAACAACGTTTTTTTTTTAAAATTTTTTATATAATAGTTATTAAAGATTAAAAAACAATAATTTTTTTAAAAAATCGTTGTCTTTTAAGTGTTGTTATTTAGCATTTTTCTTGTAGTGAAAATAGAAAAAAGATAACGTAGAAGGATGGAGAATATTCCTAAAGGTGCATCAAGTATGGAATCAGGCAGTAAAAGTTTACAGCGATAATGGTGTAGGAAAGACAAAGCTCACAGCAAGCTAAGGCTACTAGATGCAATAACTGCCTACAATAGCCTAAGAGTATACAACAGAAGTCTTAGGTCGTTGCTTACTAGTTTCCACACAAGGCTAAGAGAAACTGTCAAAGTTTACTCCAACCTAGGAAACAATTTGCTCTCAGTACACCAGCAAAAGGGAACCCTTCCAAAGTGTAAAACAAGCAAGCTGCCCAGAAAAATATCCCGCTGATCAGTGATCTAGTAAAACTTATAGCAATGATCCCCCATAGGAAAAATATGGGTGCCAAGAGAGACCAACACTCAAGGACCCATTCAACAATGGGTACCCAAGTCTACTTGATTACTTTACCGGTCAAGTTGCCTATTGGACATAGTGACTTATGGTACATCGACACAGGATGTGCTAGATATATGATAGGCAACAAGAAATCTCTCAGAGAATTCAAGGACTGCAAATGACTAGCTAGTCTATGGTGATAATGCTAAAAGCATCACCACAAGTATTGGGACCTTATCTAAAGGCAAAGTTAACATAGCATATGTCTACTTCGTTAAAGGCTTACAGTCATTCTACTAAGTATAAGTCAATTTTATGACAAGGGACATTATGTGGACTTCACACCAAGGAAAATGCTTAATAAAAAATGCCAAGTCCAACCAAATAAAACTCAAAGGAACTAGAAAATGTAATATTTATCTAGCTAACTGAGAATGTACTGGAGGACAACTCTCTTGCTTTATAACTAAAAGCACTCCTGAACTTAGTTAGTTGTGGCACAAGAGAACGAGTCATCTGAATTTCAAGACCATCAACAAACTGGCACTTAAGGGTCTATTAAGAGGACTACCAAATACAACATTCAAAATGAAAAGGGTGTGTGATGCATGCTTAAAAGACAAGCAAATCAGGAAGTCCTTTAAAGACACTACTGCACGATCATCTTACAAGCTTCTGGGCTTACTGCATAAGCACCTTTTTGGACTTATTGAACCAATAAGTTTAAGTGGGATGAAGTATTCACTACTAGTAGTGGATGATTTCTCCTGATGCACTTAAATTGTGTTTTTAGCTAAGAAATCAGGTACTCGGAAGTAGCTCCCAAACCTTATGAAAATAATTCAGAATGCAAAAGGCCTCAACATTTCCAAGATCAGATCAGATCAGATCTAGGTACTGAATTCACCAACTAGTTATAGAGAGTTTTTGCAACAACAATCTTGAATATTCAATTGCAAGAACTCCTTAGCAAAATGGTGCAGCAGAAAGGGGAAACAGAACGTTGAAAAAAGTTTATTGAATCATGATTGCTGAAGCACAATTGCTAAAGAGATTTTGGGTAGAGACAACCAACACAACATGCTTTACAAAGAATAGATGTCTCATCAACAAGATCAGAATAAGACACATTATGAGCTGTGGAATGGAAGAACATCTATCATCTCATATTCCATATCTTTGGATACAGATGTTTTCTGTCGATCAATGGGAAAGAGCACTCAAATGCATTTGATGCTAAATCAGATGAATGAGTATTTTTTGGGATACTCTACTGTAAGCAAATCATTTAGGATGTTTAATAAAAGAGCACTTGTGGTGGAAGATCCACCTCATGTGGTCTTTGATGAACCTTACTGTAACCCTGAAGGAAACGATGAGATAACAACAAGGGTTGAAAAGATCAGGTTGGAAAAAGATAAGGACCAAGTTACTTATGTGGAGATCCTACAACAAGCTCTAGCTGAAGAAGAACCTAATGTAGAGGATGGGGTAGAACCTGCAGGAACTGCAAACCCTACACCAGATTCTACAGAACCAGAACCTACAACACAACAAGGAAACGTCCCAGTAGCTGTAAATCAAGGCTTGGAACCAGACATAAGAAGGCTTGGGGATTACTCACCAACTTTGGTCATAGGGAGATGTGATGACGAAGTGAGGACAAGAAGAACTGCACCTTACATAATCATGTTGTGCTGCTTCGTATCTCAAACGGAACCTAGTACTTTGTAAGAAGCTCTAAGCGATCCTAATTGGGTTCAAGCCATGCTAGAGGAGCACAATGGGTTTGAGAGAAATGAAGTTTGAAAGTTGGTTCCCAGGCCTACTCATCAAGGCATAATTGAGACCAATGGGTGCTAAAAAAACAAGCTGGATGAGTCGAGGCTTGTTACCAAGAACAAGGCAAGGTTAGTTGCTAATGGCTATTGTTAGGAGGAAGGCCCATATTTCAATGAAACCTGCAATCAGAATATTTATGGCCTATGCTGCACACAGTTACTTCAGTTGTATATCAGATAGACTTGAAGAGTGCATTCCAGAATGAACTTATAGCTGAAGAAGTCTATGTTGAACTACAACCAAGTTTTGATGATCCAACTAGAGATAAAGTCTACAAGCTAAAGAAGGAACTGTATGGTCTTAAGCAATGACCTTAAGCTTGGTATGATACTCTCTTGCAGATTCCAGCCCAAAGCGGATTTCAGAAAGGTGTTGTGGACAAAAACTTATTTAGAATCCAAGATGGTAAGAGTATATTGTTAGTCCTAATTTATGTTAATGACATTATTTACAGATCAACTGACAAATAACTATGCAAGAAGTTCCCAGCTGATGGAAAGCAAGTTCGAAATGAGCATGATAAGAGAGTTAACTTTCTTTCTTGGACTTCAAGTAAGCCAGTTAGATGTTGTAATTTTCATCAATCAAGACAAGTATAAAAAGGAATTTCTCAAGTTGGGAAGGACAACTCTCAACTTCTGTAAGTGAAATGATGCTGATATCACACAGTACAGAAGACTTATCGGCTCATTTCTGTAACTTACAAAAAGAAGACCTAGCATCTTGTTCACTGCAAGAGTTTGTGCATGTTATCAAGCAGCACCCAAGGAGTCTCATCTCCCAGCAGCAAAGAGAAACCTCAGGTACCTGAAGGGCACACCAAGAGTTGGGGTATGGTAACCAAGGGATGAAGGATTCGAGCTTAAAGGGTATTCATATTCTGATGTCGCTTGTTGCAAGGTTGAAAGAAGAAGCACGAGTCGAACTTTTCAACTTCTTGGAAATAGACTAGTTTCATGATTTGGCAAGAAGCACTAATCTATCACAATATCTACAATAGAGTACATTGCTGTAGAAAGCTCATGTGCGCAAATATTGTGGATGCAACAATAACTAATGGACTATGGGATACTCGAGAAACTCCTGTAAAGTGTGATAACACTAGTGCGATTGCTATCACATATAATCATGTTTTTCATTCAAGGACCAAGCATATAGAAGTAAGAAATCACTTCATTTGTGACTATGTGGAGAAAAAAAAAATGTTAAGCTTGAAAAGATCCACACAAACATAAGTTAGTTGATATTTCACTAAACCTCTGTGTGAATCATGTTTCAATATGCTTCAAATCGAGTTGGGGATGTGCGATTGCTATCACATATAATCATGTTTTTTCATTCAAGGACCAAGCATATAGAAGTAAGAAATCACTTCATTTGCGACTATGTGGAGAATAGAAAATGTTAAGCTTGAAAAGATCCACACAAACATAAGTTAGTTGATATTTCACTAAACCTCTGTGTGAATCATGTTTCAATATGCTTCAAACCAAGTTGGGGATGCTACTTCTGTAGGAAGACCTTTGTAGGAAAAGTCTACTGCTATGGGAAGTAGTAAAAGCAGATTGGAAGAGTTATTCAAATAGATATTGCAACCTCTATTGGAGTAATGGGGAATGCTGTGAGTATTGCACGGTGATATGTTGCACGCTGCAAGTAAGTTCTCTATTAGTGGGATGACAGTGGACAACATGTGGTGATTCACAAAAATGCCTACAGTAGGAAACACCGTAAGGAACTAAAATAAGCTAAAATATTATGATTTGTTGAAGACTACGGCAGTAACCTTTACTATGACATATAGGTCCTAAGTATTTGATGTCTATAGTATTTAAAGCCTATAACGTGATTACTATTCGTAGCGTTTAGTGTGATGAAACCTTAGAAATTACCAGTTTTTAAGTGAGAAAACATTCATTTCTTATCTAGCAAAAGCTTTCCCCGCATTTAATGTGCACGTCATTTACTACGCTGCAACAGTTACTTTCGTAGAAGTAATTATAGGGTTTATATTTGACCATTGCAACCACTAAATCCTAGCCATTACTTCAAATTTATTTTTCCATCAATAAATCTACACCGTTCTAATTGAACGGATTTCTTGTTAGGTGAACCAAGAGTCGTGTCTGAAATATTAGTAAAAGGTTATTTAAACATATACTCAGAAAGTAAAAAAAACTTTCTCATATTTTTTCGAAGAAACCTTAAAGATTCAAATCTTCAGATCTTTAAACCTTCTTCACAAAAGAAAAATGGCACCAAAGATATCCACTGCAGTAAAGAACAAAGAATTTATTGATGGGCTTCGTGTCTCTCTTGAGTATCTTCGGATACGGATGACCAAAGATCATCTGACTTTCTTCATCGGTGCCCTCTCACCGAGATACCAAGATGTGGTGGAGCAGTTTTATACTACTGCAAAGGTCACCAAGTATAAAAAGGTGAACTAATTACCATCACATGCATAGTAAAGGGTACGCAAGTTGAGATAACCACTACTAAACTCGCCAAAATCTATGATATGCTGGAGGAAGGGCTTACTCCGATACAGGCAAGGACCTATGGCGAGGCATTCCTGCTAGAATGCTAGAGGGTATTTTTGGGTGACCGTCAAGCAGAGAACATGCATGAATCTTGTACCAAGATCACTTTTCCCCTAAGTTTAAATGTCTGCATGATATGTTTAGTCGCAAAGAGTGTAGCAATTGATGATGGCAGTGCGGAAAGAAGAGGTTGTAAACTGGCCACAATCTCTTCTTTGTCATCTTGTTGTGGAGGTCACATAGCTGAAAGGATGCAAATTCTATAGAATCATGCTGAACTACGTGCTTTATAGTCGAAATATTGGGATTGTAAATGGTGTGATACCGGGCAAGGAGAAATGGATTTGTGGTATGAGAGAGGGCTCTAAGAAAATGGGATATTTTGATGGAGAGAAAAAGGTATGTGATCAGCAAGTGGAAAGCTATTGAAACACCCTACTAAGAAGAGGACTCAACGTTTGAAACTTGTAAAGGAATCAGTCATTTCCTCTAAAGCTATAGAAAGAGGAACTGCAGCCTCTACAATTATAAAAGGTGTAGTCAATTCAAAGCCAATGCCAAACAAAGCACTGTTAGGCAACTCTTTGATGAGTCTGAGACGACACCCTTTTCTCATAGATAACCATATCCTGATCTTGAGACAGTTCGTGTAGCGGAGCAGCAAGAGTCAACAACTCTGGATACTTATATTGTTCTCTCAATCCAGCCTGCCAGCCAGAAACCCCCACTTGCACCCTTAATATCTCAGGAGGTAGGGGCAGAAAATTTGGCATTGCCTTAACCACCAGCCTCAGTAAGTGCATCATCCACCAGTCCCTGCAACGCTACACAGGTCAAAGGCGAAGCCTGTGCAGTTGAGGAACCACAAACTATGGATGAAGCTTGTGCAGCTCCTAATAGTGGAGTTACTGATGGAGGAGATGTAAAGGTGCAATAGACAGCGTACTAATAGAGTAAGGTTATACCCTGCCATCTTAGATTGATCAGGTTGGGGTGAAGAGGAAAAATAGGCACCACTTAGGTAGCGTCTACTAGCATTGCTGAATTGACCCCCAGGGATTTTGGTGATCACATTAGGGTTGTGAGAGGTTTGTGACTACAAGATAAGACAGCCTTAAAAATGCCCTGCAGACGATGACTCTGGAGATGAAATAGATGAAGAATAAGAAAGAACACTTTGTCAAGTCCCAGAAAAAAGTAAGGACTTCTACCAGAGGTAAGACTAGGTTCCACTATCTCCTATATTCAGAACTTAACAGGATGCTAATAAATCCACTTTAGGAGATGTTGTAGTAGAAGAGGCAGTAGCTACCTCTCAAATTGCCTATGAATTTACTGAAGGAGAAGTTCCAGTAGAAGAAGCAGCGGCTGAAGCGGCGAATGAACTTACTATAGAAGAGGTGGTCGTAAATGGGGCCGAAAACACTTCTCAGATTGTCGATAAACCTACTGCAGGAGAGATTGCAATAGATAAGGCATTGATCATCTGTCGATCACCAAGTGTACACGCTCAAAGAAGTACACCAGGTGACAATTAGAAGTGGTAGGAGTTGAAGAGGTTACTTCATGAGTGCAACAAACAACTGAAGAGAAAGAACAAACACCAAGTACACCTGCTAAAGTTGTTACTAATGCTGCAGACCCAATTTAAACTACTGAAGGAGTAGAACACACTAAAGAAACTCCCAACACTAGTAAATTGAACAAAATGAATATGAATAGCTCATAGACTATGAAGACGGTCTAAGACCAACTCCTTATACAAGTAATGTAGATGAGGAAGAAGACTATCTGCTGGAAGAAGAGTATCATGAGACTGAATCAGATGTTGAATCAGTCATTGCAAAACAAAGCTAGAATACACTGAAAAGATGAAGGCTATTGCAATTGAATTGGAGCAAGAAGAGAAAGAAAGGATAGTTAATGAGCACGCTGATGTTGTCTATACTAAAACAAGCACAATGATGAAGCAGCAACTCGAGGCACATAAAGTGATGTAGTAGACATATAACAAACTCATCAGTCTACTGAACAACCCTCTAGACCACTTTAGGGGGAAATTCATACAGTTGAAGAACATGATGAGGAGCATCATGAAACGCAACATCATGAGTCAGGTACCTACTGAAGTACCTAATGAGCAACCTCATGAAGACGATAACAATAAGTCTGCTGGAGGACAAGATGCTGGAGGAGTAGAAGAGCTGCAAGTTCCATCTCCAGCTATCCCAACTGAAGAAGATCCAGAAGAAGAAATAAAAAGGGAGGAAGCAATCAAGGTCTCCCGAAGACTTCCATTCGATCCAAAAGAATAAATAGAAAGGGAGGAAGCAATCAAGGTCTCCTGAAGACCTTCATTCATAAAAGCGGCTCAGGCACATCTCTGCAATAACAAAGGTTGCAGGAAACAGACCAAAGAGATGAGATGAGAAGTCTCTTGAAGGGAAAATGAAGCCCTTGTGGAAATCAGACAATCCCATGTGGATGTAAACCTACAAATTAATGCTGCATTGTAAGAGGTACTTGAATAATTTGAGTGTACTGTATTAGCAACTCAGTTGTCCATACAAAACTAACGCACGACAATGGGCAACAACGCTTCTGGAGTCCTTATTGCTTTGGGATTAGTTTGTGAAGCTGTAACCCTACTCCCAAAGAGTATGAATGATCTCAAGAATCAGATTGTGAGCGCAACACAAGCTGGTAGAAATGAAATGCATCAACTTTGTCTCGAAAAATGTGCATATGTCAATGAACAAGTTGAGGGCATTGCAACTGCTATGGGAGATAAGCTCACAAAGAATACAAAATGACTTTTGTTCCTGAAAGAGAGGACCTCCCAACTACGCCAAGAAAGAGATGCTAACATAGTCAAATTGACCAATATTCAAACACTGCTGGAAATGCATCTTGAGATCAATATTGATGATGTCCAAAGGGGGAAGAAGAATTAAGGCAAATACATGCAGAACGCCAGCAGAGAGAAGAACATGAAGCCTTCATTGCTGAGCCTAAGAAAAAAATGCATTAAAGGAAAATTCAGGAGGAGTTTGAAAAATCCATGGAAGATTCGGATGCACAAATAAACCAAGCAATTGATAAATCGAATGCCAAGGTGCATGTTACATTTCTGACACTGGATTAGTTTCTGATGATCTCTATTATAAGACACTGGTTTCTTAGCCTGCCCCCAGAAGTAGAACTGAAGTCATTCCAAATCTCTCGATTGCCATGAAGTATGAGAATTGGCTCAAGAACTATGGTAATCCATTAAGAGAAGATATTGACAAATAGATGTTGGCAGAAATCATCAAATACTTTGACTACTTGCATTCTGAAGGAGTGTACAATGATGTTGAAGGTGAAACTAAACATTTTCCGCAAGCTTACTCAAAGCAACTTCATACTGGAGTGCTTCTATTTTAGATTAAGCTTAATTAAGGGTGTGCATTTTCGGTCAAAACCCATATAACCGATTGAACAGAACCGATAACTGAATTTTGATTCGATTATAGATATGTCGGTTCTGTTTTGATTTTAAGTTTTAAAAGTTACTGGTTATCGGTTTCGGTTCAATTTTCATTTTGAAAATCCGATATGTGGCTGAATTGAACCGATGAGAGGTGTTGTAAATTTTATTTATTTATACAGTACCATCCTTAATTCCTAAATATTAATTAGGTGGAATCTTTCTTGGACTTTGAAATCATCTTAATTTTGTTTGTTTTTATCTTAATGGTTCTTTATTGCAACAAAAAAAAAAAAAAAAAAAAAAGCTGAAAAAGTTCGAAAAGTTATCTGTTATCAGTTTTAACCGAAAGCAAACCGAATTTTTCAGTTTAGTTTGAGGTCATTTTTCATTAATATTCAGTCAGTTTTGGTTGCCACATTTAAAGAGTTATCGGTTATAGGTTTTGCCTAATTGGTTCGGTTCGATTTTCAACCGATGCACACCCCTAAGGTTAATGTAGTAAAATGGGAAGGGTATAATCTATCTCCTTCTATTGAATGGTGGTTGGTGGAAGACCTTACTCCTGAAGTGCAGTATGAGTATAGGCACTTTGAACAAATCAAGTATACGTAGTGGTGGAGGTATACCGAGAACTCTGTTCTAAAAGTCCCCGTCTACCTCCGACTATACCCCGTCTATGAGCTAGAGGTCCCTTGGCCGCCTATGTTATTTTCCCGATTCCTCCCTGCCTAACCCTCCTTAAACCCGATTAACCCCGCCTAGACCCCATTAGACGCTAGATCCTAGTCCCACCCGGCAAGCGCTTAATGTCGCTTAGAACATTGACCGAGAATGAGTATGATCGATCCAAAAGGGGAAGGGATCAAAATGATGAAGAAAAAAAGAAGAGGAGGAAGCAAGAAGAAATCCAACCAGTGATCCCAAATTCTTCAGTGTAGGAAACATAGATAAAAAAAATTGATGCTGAGTAAATCGTTCATCCCTCTATCTTTTAATTTAATGATGTAAGACAGTTTTTGTTTGGCATGGACTTACTGTAACTGTAATAGATATTATAACATCTAATGAAACAGATATTCACTACCAAATG
Source organism: Ajuga chamaepitys (assembly GCA_958295605.1). Lineage (NCBI taxonomy): Eukaryota > Viridiplantae > Streptophyta > Magnoliopsida > Lamiales > Lamiaceae > Ajuga > Ajuga chamaepitys. The sequence continues at coordinate 30,811,700 of OY282497.1, read as the reverse complement.
ATTACAGCTCGTAGTCTTTCATCATCCGTGGTCATGTTTTACCTTTTGATAATTAACTATTTTTAACTAACCATTTGTTATCGTGTGACTTTAAATAATCTTAGAGTTTTGACAACATTAAAAAAAGGAAAATTGTTAAGAAATTTATGTATAGTTTTGATGATGAAAACTATAAGGTAGTAACTAGTGCCCCTAGATACTTTGTAATATTTGTAATAGATAGGGCTAGTTCTACTTAGGTAGAAGCCACAATAAATAATATAGCAAGATCATCAAGGATGCATACAACAAGGAGTCCGCAGTACAAAGTAAGGAATAGAGGCTGTAAAGAGAATACATCAAGGAGTTTACATTTTCGTAGCGTACAACAGTGTCTGCTGCAACAATATCAGCAAGGGATAAGTGAAGTCAAAGCCAAAAATTTGAAGTTCAAAATATATGGCCAATGGAGACAAGAAGTACTTCTTATATTGACTAAGCAATCGCGTGAAGACACGTGTTCTAACATAAAGAAAAGTAGCTCCGCAAACGCTAACATGAAGCCGCACCAACTCTAACCCACTTTCCGAAAAAAGACAGCAACGGCTAGAAATTCATACGGAGATCATTAAATTGTCAACGGGAAACTTCATACTCTTCAACAAGATGGAATTCCAAATGTTATAAATAGAAGGAGATGGAGGACAAACAAAGACTACCGAACTATTGAAATTACTGAGTTTACTAAGCATAATCATCTTTGAGCTATCGACTCAAAGCTTCCAAGCTTTCATCACTCATATTCATTCTAAAGTGCGAGTTTAGTAAAAGAGAGCAAAAACAACAATGTAACAACATTCTACACATGAAGATTCAAAAGCTGCAACAACTATCTCAAGTCAAATCCAACTAGCTTTCAAAAAGATTTATCTAGGTCTTAATCCTTCTCATCAAGAAAGCGTGTCCACATCTAAAACTGATATTCAAGTTTAGCGGTAGCTTTCAGTCGTTGAAGAAACTTTCATAAAATATTTTCTTACGAGTGTTTTTTAACAGGGAGTCTTTGTTTGAATCAGGGATTCAAAGTAGACTAGGGTTGTTCTGAGGATTATGTATAGTAGAGGAGTAGCCTTCGAGGATAGGCAAAAACTACTGTAAGTTGCCAAGTTGGACTTGGACATCGGTGTAGCAAAGATTGTACCGTGTGAACAACTTATGAATTTTCCCTGTGTGAGGGAAGAATGGACGTAGAAGGATTACCCTCGCATTTGAACCACTGTAAACTATTGTGTCTTTTCATGTTTCTTTTATTACTATTTTGACATATTACATCTTATACTTACTGCATTCTAAAACTCATTTGCATACTCCATTGCATAAAACATAGAGCATTGCTAGCTGTAAGAACCAAAAGAATAGCCTGCTGTGAGCTCATGTCCTAAAGGTACTTATTTCTTTAGCTTTGCTGTAAGAACCGGTTTCCTACAACAAGTAGCAACCATTTATGTACGTTGAAAAGAAAAATCCATATAGTTAGAGGTTTATTCACCCTCTTCTAAATCTCTACTACTTGGGACCAACAATATCCTTAACAATATGAAAATTTAGGAGTAACCAAGTAAGTTAGATTTTTAATTTTTAAATAGTAATTTAGAAATTTTAAGTGTTTATTTATTAAATTATAAAACTTAAGAGACCTCTTATATTTCTAATCATAAGGTAAAAATAGACTCTTTAATTGTAATCTCAAGTTCAAATGAACGCCTCAATTGTACTTTCTAGTTCAAATAAACACCTCAATTAATTTTTTGTCTGGCCAAACATTTAAATTTTCAAAACTTAACAGATAGATACTCTACCTTTTCAATTGAAAATAAAATACACACTTCCGTTAATTTCAAAAGACGACATCGATCAGCTTGTTCACGCCTATTTTTCTAACCACACGCAAAGTGGTGATGACTTCAACTCATTTTTAATATGCAGAATATAAATCTAATCACAAGGAGGGTGGTTGGGTGGGGTTGGCCTCCCTTTTAATTACTCTATCTTCTTTTATTTTATGTTCTCCTCTTCGCTTTCTTATACATATATAAGAATGTTGACATTCTTAGCCTTCCTAGCATGTGTATCTATGTTATTGCGTTAGCCCGTGGAAGAACGAGTGAGGTTGACAGTAAATTCTGGCGGAGAAGCTGACATTTCGGGACTGGCCCATTGCCTCATGTATTATGCTTTTAAGTTCGTAATGGAATTTGGTTAATAAGGATTACAATCTCATAATGTAACGACCCAATTTTTGTAAAACTATTTTAAAAGCACATAAATAAATAAATAATAATTTCACAATGACTCCTTTATTTTAATAAAGAAATAATTCATAAATCAAGTCGTTGAAAACCGTTTAAGCATAATTTACATAATAAATATAAAATTAACAATGCATTTTTTTTTCCATCGAAACATGTAATGTGAATTCAAGAACATTAATTTTAATATATAGTAGCGAAAAGAAATTCCATACAATTAAATCCTAAACATTTACTTTAAAGAAAACATGTAATATAACGACTTTAGTGAATATCTTGCAATTAACTCATAAATAACTTAATATTGATTCATACACTTCACCGTACTGCCCCCTCGCCTCCTCGACTGCTCCTCAACTGCACTTGAAAATATTAATTGTGGGGTTTAAGCTACTACCAACCTATTAAAAGCCCATATTAAAAATATATGATTGAAACATAACATGAATAACGATCAACTTACAACTTATCGTAACATATGTGTGCACAGGTTACCCCCAATTAAACTAACTTACTGGATTGATCAATCAACTTATAATAATGCAACTTAGGTCTTCATTTCATAAGCATATAATGAAACTTAGGTCTTGCATTTCATAGGATAACAATTGTATCACATAAATGAAATAAGTAGATACAATTAATAAGTCAAGTAAGAATCCCACCTGAAAAGTAGAAGAAACTTTGGATGCGGATGCATGTTCCTATTGTCAATAGATTTTTTCTTGTTCGTCTCTTCATTTAGGCATAAATTATCTTACCATATCTCCAATATATATGGGATCGGATATGGTAAATTGGTAAATATAGGGTTCCATTAATATTTTAGGAAATGTTAAGAATGACTTTGGAAGAGAAAGAAAACTTTTGCAAGTATAAATAATTTTTATCCAAAAAATGGTAAAGAATAAAACTTTAAAAATTTAACTGTAGCTAATATTGCTGGAGTAAAGAGATCATATTAAAATTTTATAAAATTTTAAGAAGAACAACCATGTATTTTGAATTTTTAAATCGAAATTATTGAAACAGAAAATTCTACGGAACGATGAGAAAACCTTTATAACTCAAAAGTTAATAAATGGATCTCTTTGAAATTTTACAGTAAGCTAGAAAACATGTATATCAAATACATATAAAAAAATAGAAAATTTTGAACTATTTAAATACACATATCGAATTTTATAAATTATAATAGAAGTTTTCAGATTCTGCACAACCGTGAGAAAATATTCATAACTGAAACACTACTTGATTGATTATTTAGAATATGTTACAGGATATAAAAGGCATACTGGGGGAGCAACATACCCAAAAATAATAATATTTCAAAGCCTATATATATATATATCGGATTTTCTAACTGAAAAGTGGAATATTTAAAACCTGGATCAACGAAAATAAAAAAAATCATATAAAATAAAATACGACTCATATAAACCTGAAATTTTAACTATAACTTGAACATGTATGATTGAATAACATATTAAAAGTTCATCGAAAATCTAACTAGTATAGATTGGGATTTTGAATGTTTAAAGTGAATACTTGAAAACAGGGTGAAAAAGGAAAAAGAGGTTCACACAATGATGTTGACTCCCCAAAGGACCCTAGGGTACTATAGATGAAAATTTTAAGAGAAATAGATGGTTTGGGTTGTGAACTTGAATCACATATTTATAGATTATATTCTAGGATTTTAGGACTCCTAATTAAACTAGGGAAGTGTATTCTTGTTCCCTAAAAAGAACCATGGGTTTGGACTTGACTAATGCGTTGAGCTCATGTCCAAATTAAATATTTAAAAGTCTAATAACATGAAATATACTTTTAGCTATAAAATGAAATAATAATTGACATAAGTAATAAAAATAGAATAAATGTTGTAAGACAAAAATAAAATAATTAAATATGATAAATGATTATATAATTTACAGGGCATTACATATAATGTAGAAAATATGCTCATTTAAAAAATTAGAACAGTTCTTATGGATGAGTCTATTTGTACCTTATTCTTATTTCTAACTCTTCCTAAAAAACTACATATTTATATTTCCATCTCATCAAGTTTTGGATATATTGAATTATGACATAACTTTAACTTCAAACAAAAATAAAACTAAATACATTTTCAAGATATGCTAGAAGCATATATAAATGAGAAACATTTCATATACGTTTAACGTAAAGTGGGGATTTATACAAAATCATATTTTTCATTTTTCTTCTTCATATTTTCTAACTAAAATGTTTGAATTATAAGTATTAAGTATGTGGAAGAAAGCTTTATATTATAAGATATAAATATTTCGATGTTAAATCAAATGAGTTTTTACATTTGAAATAGAATTCACAAATTATGATTCTTTAAATTTCTTTTTATTTTTAATCAATAAGTGAATTATTTTTTTATAACTACACTGGAAAAGAAAGGTGAAGTTATCAAATCAAAGATAAGTAAATATTTTAAATATTAAACAAAAATATGTTAACTCTATAAAATTTTGTATACATCAAATTTGAAAATAAAAGTTGTTTCACATATACATTGATACACAGAGTTTTGCACTGATATTTTAGAAAATATTTAAGAAAAAATATATTGGATACTTTTAATTTAAGAAATTACGAAAAAACTATAACTAAAATATTTGTAATATAAGTGCTACACAAAAAGTAGTATTACATTATACAAAAAACGATTTATAAGGGTGAATAACATGAATGTCTCTCTTTTATTTGTACTATAATAATTTTTTTTAATGTGATCTATTTAATTTTCTAAATAAATTAACTATATTTCTATAATTACAAAGAAAAATAAAAGTCTAAATTATCAAATCTAAGAAAAAATGAAGATTCTTTTTCAACTTGTTAAGAGTTTTTGGGTGATATTTTTATAGGTAAATACAAAAAATAGAATGACTACAAATATTGGTATTATTGAAATATAATTTTTAATTATTTTGAGAATTATTAAGAATTTGAATGAAAGCATAAGAACAAAAAAATTAAGGAGCGACTCAAACATGTCCTGTGAAAGGCTTTAAAATATTTAAGAATGTATTATTGTCAGAATATTTTTAAACAAGAAAATTAGAAAAAAATATGATTAATGCCAAATTATTACTATGTATAATCACAAATATATATAGGGTTTTAATTTAATTTGATCAATTTACATTAATTAAAATATTTGTTATTTCTATTTTAATATTTCAACACAATTGCCACGGAGATAAATATCTTAAAATATTCCTCAACTCTACTTGAATTAAGCACTAAAATTAAATAAAATATATAAAATTCAAGACTCGACAAATAGTTATGATAAAATAAAAATATTAAAATAAGATATAGTACGAGAGAAAAATAAACATGATATAAGAACTTATATCTATGATAATTAAAAGATTTTTTTTTATATATTTTTATTTTTTTAATGGAAGCTAACTACTTTTTAAGTAATTGTTAATTCGACTTTTAGTATAGGTTTATTAGAAAACGAAAATTTTTCACATTAATTTTATTCTTTAATATTTCTTAAATTGTGAAGATAGTAAGATTTAGCTGATGTCTGCTATATAGGATCAAATACTTTTCATGTATAAAATAAAATGATCGCAAAAACAAGTAATAAAAATATCATATTTCTTAAAAAAGAGACAAATTACTTTTTAAAGGAAAAAAACATATTTGGTCACATATTGAAAAAAAAAAGATGAGACTAATTGAAAATCGTATTGTCTATTTGAACAATGTTGTACTTTGCTGTAAGAAATTTTATTGGCCGAATTTCTATATTACAAAAAAAGTCGCTATATACAATGATCTTAATTTCTAAATGATTGAATTATCAATATGCTGCTTAAAAGAAAAAAAGAACATGATTTATAAAAAATCGACAAAAAATAAAGTATGAATATATGATATTTGAGCAATGTATAAAATATTAAATTCAAAAGTTATAAAACCATGAAATGTTATAAGTATAATAAGATCATAATTTATTCAATAACCAACTCAACTTTATTATAATATAAGGTTAAAACAAACACTAAAATCATGCTATACGAATATAATGGCTTTTATATGGAATCATCGAGAATGTATTCAAAATTAAGTCTTTACATAATAAATTAAAAGACATGTTAGAATAGTGTATTTTGTTAGATTCTAATATATTTAAGAAAAGCTCATTAATTATTCTTTAAAAAACAAATGAATCTTTTAATATGAAAGTAATAGTTTCTAAAATTACAAATTTACCATGTTCCCACCTAAAAGATGGCCTGTCAAAAAAGAAAAATAAGACAAGAGAAAAACAAAGGGAATAACAGGAAGTTTAACCGACGTTCCCTAGCAATTTTTTCCGTAAAATCCAGGCACCCCTATAGAGTAAAAGTATCATTTGTGGAGTTGAATGCTTGAAACTAATCGGCTTTTCCTTTCTTTCCTATTTTTTTCTTTTACCAATTTTTTTAGTGGATGATAACATTTACATTTCATATTTATTTTCTATGAAATTTATATCAAATTAATCATTTTTACGATCTTCAATTTAATATTTATGTTACATATAATAGGAAATGAATATTTATTCTTAAACATAAATACTTTTATAATGCTAATTCTAATAAATTTGGATATTTGAAATAATTTTGTATTAAATAAAATAATAATAATTTTTTTTTTTAATAAAATAAGGTCACATTGTTTAATTTATTTAAGTTTTTCAAAATAATTTGGCCTATTTGAATATTGTTTCATAAAAATTATTGGTCAAAATAACTCAAGGTTATAACTTTTTCATTTTAACTCCTTTTTCATTTTTGAAAAAATATATATTAAATTAATTATTTATTACAATCTTCAATTCGACATCCTTATTGCATAATTATAAATACAATATTAATTTTTAATATCAAGTACTCATTACAAGGTTGATTGTGATATATTTAAAATCAAGAAAAAATGGCACAAATTTGTTTCTTCTTTTGTATCCTAAGATTCGTTTCATTATTTAAAAAATCACACACATTTAAAAATGTGAAAATATATTTTGAGAATTTTAACAGTGTCGAACAGGTTGATTAGGAGAGGAATGGAGGAGGATCCGGTTGTAAGAGGCATGGTAGAGCATTGGAGACGACGGAACATGCACTTCGTGATTGTATGTAGGCAAATGTTTGTTGGAAGGGGTTATCGTTTCGTTTTGATGACGAGATCCTAACACTGGCTTGAATGAATATCATCGCTTCTGGAAAACGAAATTCAATCTCGTTTTTGCATGTTTCTTTGGATGGCTTGGAGGGCTCGAAATGTGAAGTATTTTGATGACAAGGAGATGGAGCAAAATCGCTGTTACAATCTAGTTGAGAAGATGTTAAGTGATTATCGGGCAGTGAAACTACCGCCATTATCTCATGATTTTGGAGAGGCACCAAATCGGTGGTGTCCACCAGCAAGCGAGGTAGTAAAATTAAACTCGGACATCTCGTGCATTCACGATCGTGGAACAGGTTTGGGGGAGTACTGAGAAGTGCGGATGAGAAGGTGATGAAGTGTCTCTTGGTGCTAATGGAGGAGGGGCCGGAAGTTGACGTAGAGATGACAACCTGTTTGGAGGGAGATCAACTAGCAACGAATTTGGGAGTTCGACGACTAGAAATTGAGATGGACAGCGCTTCGGTGTACCATCGTTTGAAGAGATGAATTGGTGATCTATATTCTGGCTCTTTTATTTATGAAATTCTATCTTTAGTTTATAATTTTACTTCTGTTAATTTTAGTTTAGTTAGGCATTCGACTAATGAGGTTGATACACAATATTTATGCATGTATTTAGGTCGATTTAGGTATATATTTTATGACATTTACATGCATATTAGGCCAATTTTTTTTTATAATTGTTATATTGGGCCATTTGATGTGTTTTGCAGTTAATTAGGTTATTTTATTCCATTTGGACGAAGTTCTGAGAAGAAACAAGTCAAATAGGGTAAAAACATAACGAAAAGGGAGTTAAAAGAGTGAAGGGGTCGACCACGACGGCGTCTATGGTCGCGGCTGCGTCAAAAGTGACCTAGAACATGAAAAACACGCTAGCCAACCATTGCGGTCACAACGATATAGGTCGCGGTTGCGACGAAAAGCTTCCCTAAAGTGAAGTTTTATGTCAGCTCGACACACCTCTAATATTTTGGTCATATCTTGAGATCTACAACTCCGATTAAGGTAAAATAGGTGGCAGTGGAAAGCTGATTCAAAGGGCTACAACTTTATAAGATAAAAGGAAAAACCTAAAAATAATCGAAAGACCCTAAAAAACAGCTTTGAAGTTGTAAAAGCAATGCAGTGTCGGACAATTACTTGGCCCACAAGCCCAAAAACGATTTTTTGGACGAGTTTTTTTGACGAGTTTTCCTATTCCAATTAGATTTTCTCCCTCTTTATCCTAGATATGTACTCCTATAAATACCCAAGGCTCTAGACATCAAAAGGGACCATCTCATAGAATTACATACTTTAAGCACTCGGGAACACTCAGAAGCAAGGATCGAAGATCAAGGCATGACATGAGCGATTGAAGATTCGGGTTTAGTTTGTTTTTTCTTTTGTATTTAATTTTTAATGACGTTTTTCTATGACTGTTTATGTGATTTGAATACAATTATGAGTAGCTAAACATTTTTGTGTTTTAGGGGTAGAAGTAGGTTAAGAAGAATGATGTATTGATTTTTACCGTTTAATTCTAGACTCCATTTTATTTGTTTGTCTATGTGTTTGTCTTCTTCCTATGATTTAATTTGAAATGATCACTTCAGTTAAATTAACACGTTTAATAGTTTAAGGGTCTATGATTGCGTACAACACATAGCTTAGTTGTCTATGATTGCGTAGACATTGGTTAAGGGTCTTTTGGGAGTCTTTAGGTTTAGTCGGCTTTGAAGGGTGGCTATGTCTAGCAGATCAACAACCTAATCGCTTTGGGAGGAGGGTTAGGTTTACTTGAGTGCCGTTTAATAAACACTAAACTTGGTTTAAAAAGTCTAGAATTTTAGGTTAAATTATATATTAGGATCGTAATTAAAATCTATACACTAGGATATGCTTTAATCTATCCGAGTCATTCTTAATCATTAAATCTTTGTTTTTCAAGTTATTCGTGGCTTATTTATTACTTTTATGCAAATTAGTATTACGTTTTACATCAACCTTCACCATTCCAGAATCTAGTTAGGAGAGTATTAGATTATTCAGAGTATCGAACTACACTTAGAGTCAGTCCCTAAGGATCGACCTTGACTACCACTACCTACAACTACACCGTATACTTGAGGTAAATTAGGGTTAGGAAAACCTTTGTTAGGGGTTGCGCATCATTTAGCCAGATTTACTTTTACTTTTGTTTCTCCATGTAAAGTTATCGGTGATGTGCCAGATACACTTGAACACTCGGTTTTGGTGGAGGTTCCCGTAACTGGTTTACAATTAGTTTCCACTCTAAAAAAATTTAAAAATTATTTAAGATTTTCATTTTTAAAATATTTGGTTTACTTTTGTTTTTTCTTTCGTATCTTAAGAAATTTTAAGTTGTTTGGTTTACTTTGTTGTATTGATAATTAGAAAAAAATGATACACATTTGTTGAATTTATATTAATACCTGGTAAAAAAAGATATGTATATTAGTCAAAGTGATAATTTAATCAACTTTAGTTTCTTTTTCATTTTCTTTTGGATAAGTAAATATTATCGGGAATTTTATGTTTTTCTACAATAATGTACGTCTTGATTTACAAAAAAATGAACATAAGTTTATATTTGTGAATTTTTTTGTGCTATTTCAAGTTCTTATAAGTTGGAGCCCAATATTCTTTGTTCACTATTTCAAAAAGGAAAAAAATGTTATGGATATTCATTTTAATGAGCAATTTAATATCTAGGGATGTGTCTTCTTTCTTAGGCTATTAACATGTTATTGATATGTTTAGTTTCTACTATATTAATTATATAAATTGTTTCGAAAAAATATTATGAGATAAGTAGGGATTATATTAAATGATTTAGTCTTTTGAGCTGATTAAAACAACTAAGTGGTTGAGGATTAAAATTTTACTTTTAGAATTTGTATGTGAGTTGAAAATTATCTTCTTCCTTTTTAACAGTTTGTCAGTTTTTATATAAATGGAATATATTTTGGCTTATGTGTATTAGATAACATATCTTTGATGTTTCATACATATTTTTGGACTTATATTGCAATTTTCATTATAATATTATTAATTGTTTTGGTAGGGGTGACCATCTTTGACACAACACAATTTACTTCATGATACAAAGCCAAGATAATATGATATGTATGAAAATAATATAACTTTTTACCACAAATTCAATGTTAATCAAGATAATAACAGGACATGATAGCACAATTTATCACCTCCATTCTTAGAGAATAAATATAATTGTGACTGGACATTTTCAATATTACTAACTTTAATATATGTGAATCAATTAATTATAATTCGAAAAGTATGTAGCGTAATTTTAACCATACAAGAATATATATTTATAATTACCATCAATAACACTTCATTTTTATATCATTGTAACTAATACAAACAGTGCAACGCAAGGGTGGAATACTAGTTCTTAAAAAACAAATGAATCTTTTAAACGGAGTATAAACACAATCAATTGAAAATATGAATTTTGAGGTCGTAAGTCCTTAATTATGTAACTTATATCTAATTATAGTTTAAATTAAAGATTCAAATGGAATGTTAATATCAGAGCACTAGTTATTTTCTATTTACAACTTAAATAATATTTTATAAAAACTTAGGTATATTTAAATAGTATGTAAGTAAGAGAAAAATAATTTATATTATATAATGTTTAAGAAAATTATAAATAATAATTTATTAAAACCTAACACAAGAAAATATAAATAAATACAAGAGTCAATGATATCTATATTAGACTAATATAATGTATGTGTCACTAATAAAACAAAATTAAAAAGTATTAAAAATCAATATCTATATTGCAGTACATGTACACAAACAAAATTATAATAAAGAAATAATATATATATATATATATATATATATATATTTAATTAATTAATTAAATTTATTTTAAATTAAGTACCTATGCTGGTTAATATTTTATTTTAAAATTTTTACGAGCTACGTGGAATGCACGAGTTAATCGCTAGTGTGTGTGTGCGCGCGCGCGGTTATGACACATTAGATTTTATAGGCTTTCACAATATGCCAACTGACATCAATCTGCCTTTTATAGTTTTGACTGATTCCATGTTACCCCAAGTTTATTCGTCTCGGTGTTCGAAAAAAAGATCTCTTCTTTTAGCCACTAAATTAATTATATTCATTATAGTCCATTTGTCTACCATCATATTTTATTACATCTGCTAGAGGCAACTAATGTGATGAAACTTTTATTGTTTGTTTGGATGCGGATCCTCTGGAGTTTTACTTCAGTGCGGTTCGTGAATTTCTGAGGATCTCAACCGCCCATTAAATCCAATGAACGTAAAAGTGCCACATCACTCGAAGTAATACATTTAGTTAGAAAGATGGGTACTGCAATTTCTTCTGTATAAAAATAAGAAGCTTCAATGAAAACTTAAATGAGTACATAAAATTAAAACCTTCTCCAAAACTCAATACACCGAATTAAACACAAGTTCAAGATCTAATTTTCAAAACAAGAATGGGTAACTACATAGGGAATGTAGACCATCCCCATGGGGGTGGTGAAGGGCGGGGGACTGATTGGGATTGTTTAAGCAATTCGCGTAATGGAAAACCTCACGCAAGAAGAATGAAGGAAAATTGATTAAAAACTCTACCCAGGAAGAATGACGGAAAAATTGTATCTAGAGAAAAATGTGCAAAATTGGAAGAATTTGATTGAATTCCCATTATAATTTTCGTTCTTTTTTTAAGAATAGTGTCACCATTTTGCTCTCCAGTTGATTTCGAACTTTGATGGAGAAGAAAGTCAGATTCGCAGGAATTCGTTTTTTTATCAGTGATATCTTACTCAAAGATCCGCATCTCGTTTGTTGGGTATTTTTTTATTATTAACTGACAAGTGTTATGTGATGGCTGTATTTTCTATTAGCTAACCACAAGTGCATGATGTAGTTATTAGATAGTGGAAAGTACGGTCGTATTCTATAGAGACCAGTATAAAACTTGTGGTGCATGATACACGTTAATTATGCATGTACTTAGGTCGATTTAGGATCATATTTTATATCATTTACGTGCATATTTGACCGACACTTATTTATATTTATAATATTTGGGTCATTTGACGTGTTTCGACTTGTTTTAAAGTTAATTAGGTATTTTTATTCCATTTGGATGAAATTCGAAGAAAAAACAAGTCAAAGAGGGTTAAAACGGATGAAAAGGGAGTTAAAGGAGTCAAAGGGCCAACACGACCGCGTCAAATATGGACACGGCCGTGTCAAAAGTGGCATAGAACATGTAAAAACGCACTGCCAACCAACACGGCCGCGTCAATAACCAACACGGCCGCATCAGAAGTGAGCCAAAACTGAAGTTTTCTGTCAGCTTGACACACCTCTAGTATTTTGGCCATATCTTGAGATCTACAACTCCGATTGAGGTGCAATTGGTGACGTTAGAAAGCTAATTGAAAGGGCTACAACATTTCCTGAAATAGACAAATCCCAAAAATGACCGGAAGACCCTCACAAATGGCTTGGCAGTCAAACCTGAAAATCTGCCTGAGCGAAACCGACGCGGCCACGTCACAAGGCCAACACGGCCGTGTCAGAAAGGCTTTCCTACGAGAATTTCCTAATTTTAATAGGATTTTGATCCTATCTTCCCAAGGATTCATCCCCAACTCTATAAAAAGGACCCCAAGCTTTAGAAATCAGGGGAATCAGATAGAGAACATCAATTACATCATCGTCCTACCTAGAAGAAGTCTTGGAGGACAAAGAAGACGAAGATCATCGAGACGGATCATCCGGGTTTAGTCGTTCTTTCTTAGTTTAATCTTTTACAATGTTTTTCGTAGAATTTTGTATTGGATTATTGCTAGGCATGAGTAGCTAAGCTATTCGTGTCCTAGGGTTAGAAAGTAGGGATTATTATGACAATATTTTGATTTATGGTTTGATTTATTGATTTCGTTCTTTATGTGTTTATCTCTATGTTTGTGCTTATAACTAGATTTAGCTTGATCACCTAGATTTAGTAATTTAGTTTAGCAATTCCGCTTCGAGAGGAGGGAATCGTTATCAGACTTAGAACATAGAGCGCAGTTGTCTATGACTGTGTAGGCCGTGGCTTAGGATCGTTTGGGAGTTATTAGGTTTAATTGACTCGAAAGGGTAATTAGCTTAATTGATCAACGGTTTAATCGCTTCGAGAGAAGGGTTAGATTATTTTCGTGCCGCCTAATAAACACTAGAATTGGTAAATCTATAGCTTAATCATATTCAACATTGAAGTAATATCCTGAAATCGAGGCCCTAGGATACCCTTTCTCATTGATTGTTAGTTCTTTTTGTTTGTCAAGTCATAAGTTACATAGTTATTTGTTAAATTCCTCAGTTTTTGTTTAAATCAACCTTTTACAACTAAGTATCTAGTTAGGACATTCCTAGAGTATTGAAGTATCAAATTACCTAAACTATTCCTTGTGGGATCGACCTTGATAATCGTTACTACACCTACATCCGTACACTTGCGGAACACTAAGTTAGAAACCGACGTGTCAAGTTTTTGGCGCCGTTGCCGGGGAATAAGATTTAGCGCTTAGTTTTTATCTTGAAAAATAGGAGGAAACTAGAGTAGATTTTATTTTTTGTAGTTTTAATTTAATTTTCGTTTTTATTTTTTGGTTAATTTTTGTGTTACGCGGTAGTTCTTGCTTTTGGTGCTTTCAGGCTTCGCATGCACACCAGATCAAAAGGGAAAGAAACTCTTCTTCCTTTCGATCCAGAAATTGAAGCGACAGCTCGTAGACACCGAACTAGAAGGAATTTCGCGTCTGAGATGGAGAACCCACCACAACATCCGAATCCGGATGACGCTCTTAACAGAGTACTGACAGCTCTGGTACGCTTGGATGATCGAGTTACTAATATACAACAGCAGCTACCTCCACAAGGGACACAGCTACAACAGCAACACGGCGCAATTCAGATAGAACCAGCTACAGGCGATGAAGATGACACTCCTATTAGTGACTGCTTGAAGCCCAGTCCAAATCAGCAGGCAGGAGGAGTACAACCTCCACCACTCAATGCCAACAGTTTTGAGCTGAAGCCTGCACTAATCAACATAGTGCAGCAAAACCAGTACGGGGGAAGTGCTTTAGAGGACCCGAATGCTCATCTGATAAAGTTTCGTAGACTGACAGATACCACTAAGATAAACCATGTGCCGCATGAGCATGTCAAATTGAGACTATTTCCCTTTTCCCTGAAAGATAGAGCCCTGCAATGGTTCAATTCGTTGGAGGATATTACAAGCTGGGAGGACTTGAGTACTTCTTTTCTGTTGAATTATTTTCCACCAAGCAAGATGCTCGACCTGCAGAATCAGATCAACTAGTTCAAGCAATTGGACCAAGAGCCATTCGGAGAAGCTTGGGAGCGATTCCGGGATCTTATCCGGGGTTGCCTTCAACATGGGTTTACCAAGAAGCAGCAAGTGTGCAAGTTCTACAATGGTCTACTTGCTCCAACTAGAAATCAGGTAGATGCAGCTGCAGGTGGTAGTTTGATGGAGAAGTCAGTGAGGATGGCATTCTCAATCCTAGACGCTATGGCCAGAACAAGCTTCCAATGGTCGAATGAGAGAAACATGCCAAGGAAAGTGGCGAATGTAATGAAAGTCAAGCCAGTCAATAATGAGCCAATTGAAAAGCTCACATCACAGTGATCAGCCTTGACGAGTCAGGTAAATTTGCTAACTAGTCTGACGTTAGCACAACAGCCAGGGGGTCAGGAAGAAGTTGAAGACATAAACTTTGTGAATCAACGAAACTTCAACAATTTCCAGAACAATCAACCAAGGTACAATCAGTACCCTCAGAATCAGAATCATCAAAACTTCGCGTATGGTAACTCGCAGTCCCAGTTCGCTACATATGACGAGAAACTAGCTCAGTTGGAGAAGAAAGTAGATGGAAAATTTATCGAGCTAAACAAGCATATTACTGGGCAAGGGGCAGACATCAAGAGGCTCGAGAACACATTGGTTCAGACTCAAGCTAGCATTGGTGAATTATCATCAAACATGAGCCAATTGATAAATATTGTAGGGGCTCAACATAAACAGGGCCAATATCCGAGTGACACAGTGGTTAATCCGAGGGAGCACTGTAATATTGTGCAGCTAGAGGAGCAAAAAGATGCTGAGAACTCAAGTAAGGTTCAAGAAACCGAAGCAGACGAACCATCATATGTGCCTCCACGGGCATATGTACCTCCTCCCCCATTTCCTCAAGCACTGAATAGAAGGAAGATGACATCTAGTGGCGAAAATGGTACTATGAGCACGAAGAAATCAAGGGAGAAAGGCAAAAACATTGAGAAGGAGGAAGTCAATACCATCATAGATAAGAAAATTTCATCTCCTATTCTTGATGAATCTTTTGATTTTTGTTTTAAAAATTCATTCTTTGCTAACCTTGATCCTTTAGAGCGATCTAGCGCTATTGTTGTGAAACAGGAACCATTAAAGAAGAGAATCCAAGATAGGGAGGTAACCAGGAAGAGGAAGGATGAAAAAGAGATAATGAAGAAGAAACCGAGCAGTCCCAAAAAGAGCGCAAACACAAGCATGAAACCAAAAAGAGCCACAAACGCAAAAGATCCAGGGAATTTTACTATTTCTTGCTCAATTGGTAGTCATAAGTTTCAAAATGTCATGTGTGATTTGGGGTCTAGCATAAATTTGATGTCTCTTAAGCAGTATAGACAATTAGAATTAAGGGAGATTAAACGATCCTTTACTACTATCCAATTGGCGGATGGATCTTCATTAACGCCGTTGGGAGTAGCAGAGGATGTAGTGGTGAGAGTGTTAAATTTTGAATTCCCTAGTGATTTCTTAGTTGTCGACATGAAAGGGAATGATGAATTTCCTTTTATCTTAGGACGACCTTTCTTGGCGACTAGCCAAGCACTTATAGATGTGCCTAAAGGGGAGTTGATTTTTCGTGTTCAAAATGAAACCATCACCCTCCCAATACATAAGTCGGGTCTAAGGGGTAGGCATAATTGTAGCATTGTTTATACTACCCAAGCTGCTATAAGAAATCTACACACCCCACATAGCTCATTAATTGCTCATAAATTACCAAACTTGGGGTGGTTGGAAAATGGTTGATAAGAAAAAAAAGTCCGACTGATGACGTAAAACAAAGCGCTTGTCGGGAGGCAACCCGGTGTTTATCGTTTTTATTTTTATTTTTATTTTATTTCAATTATTTCGTTAAGTTTTAAGTTATTTCTTATGTTCTTTTTAGTGTTTAATGTTTTCAGGAATCAACATGGACGAGTGTTGCAAGAAACGGGCGTCGAAAAGACGGAAAACTCGCGAAGCAACAACACGGCCGCGTCACAAGCAGGACACGGCCGTGTCAAAAAGTGCCTCAAAAGCATGCTGAAAACTGGGAAGCAACACGGCCGCGTCACATGCTGGACGCGGCCGCGTCAAAGTTGGCTCAAACGCAACACGGCCGCGTCAAAAGTCTTCTCCAAACACGAATCAGCGCTGGAAAGCAACACGGCCGCGTCACATGCTGGACGCGGCCGCGTCAAAATCGGCCCAGAAACTCAACCTTTGGCTCAAATGTGACACGGCCGTGTCAAACCTTCAACACGGCCGCGTCAGTACCTCATCAGCTTAAAAATGCGAAACTTAGGGCTTGATGCAGAGCCGGTAGAAACAGATTCAGTAGGAGGCGATGGCAAAATTTTGGAGTCAGTATGAGTTTCAAGCTCCGCCGCCGCCACAATGATTTGTAAGTTAGCACCAAGGCGTACCACGTTTTTCCTCCAAACATTGGTTTTCAGCCAAGTTTGGGGGAAGGGGGTGTAACGTGGGACGTCTTGGCAGCTATATTTATAGTTTTCTTGTGATTTCTCCTTTTAGTTGAGCGGTCGAGTTTCTTGCTGTTAATTGTGGGTCCGTGAGCCATTGTGCTGATTTTTATTGCATCAATTGGTGTTATCGGGTCTGTGAGCCCATTTATCTGCTTTATTGGTGCTGTTGGGTCTGTGAGCCCAAGTTTGCTTACATTTCGTTTCTATGTTGAGTCTTAGGAGTTTAGAGTTTAGAGTTTAGAGTCTTATTAGTGTTTTAGTTTTTAGAGTCATAAGAAGGATAAAACCCGGAAAAAGGTAACAAGTGAAAAGAAAAATAAAAAGAGAACAATAGGGAAAGATGGATGATGAATAGTTAATGATGAGATGATTTTGAGAAGTAGATGAAAAAATGGCACATAATAGAGCATGAGAGGTGATTTGAGACGAAATTGAGCTTGAACTTAGAATATTCAATCAAAATTAACCTTGTGAGAATTTGAGCCTAATTATACTCCAATTTTCGGAGTAATATACTTTCTTTCGGTGTGAATTTGATTGAATATGTGTACTAGTCTCTAGAACTTGCCTTGAGTCTTTACTGTGAATGTGTCAAGTATATGTTGTGATTTAGGAAATGATCTTAGGCGTTGTTGTTTAAACCTATTTTGAGCCGTAAAATTTCCCTTTGTACCAAAAGTTCACGTTTTATCCCTAGTTAGCCCACTTGAGCCCTATAGCATTATTTATTCATAACCTAACAATGTCAGCCGAAACCTTTTGATTTAACTCTTTGGCCCTAATTGGATTAATCAAGTTAGAGGGAGGAGAATTGGAAGGAATTTTGAGTGAACAATTGTGGGAAGGAATGGGAAATAGGGATATTTTCAAAAGATGAAGGGAAGAGCAATACGATAGGTGAAAATTCAAGAAAAATAGCCTCTCCTAGTGCGAAGGTCTATAAAGAAAGAAAAAACAAAAGGAAAAGGCAAAAAAAAAAAAAAAAAAAAAAATTGAAAAAAAAAAGTTTGTTGTTAGTATTTTTGAGGAGAGGCTAGGACATAAATGATTAATTGTGCATTTGAATAGAAAAACCGGGTAGTCCCAAGATGTGGTACGCACACAAATGAGAAGCACTTAAGTTATACGGACTTTTGAAGGTGAAGAAGTCACTTTGCGGGGTGATTTGCTGAGATTTGAAGAGTGAGGCTGAGCGATTATATTGAAGGGTAGTCGGGTTAGACGTAACTTGATTAGTCCAATGAATAGTCACTTATATCCAAATGTATCCCACCTTACCTTAAGCCCACATTACAATCAAAAGAAAGACCTTTTTGATCCTTTGTCACACACATCAAGTACAAGGTCTAGTTTAGACGATTTGCAAGCATGTGGTAGACTTTGCATATAATTCAATATGAGTGAAAATTATTTTAGCCTAAACACTTGAGAGATGAGTGAAACACTTACCCGGTGAGGGTTGAATAATTCGAAAGTTCAAAGTCTCGAGATTAGTTGATTTTCGCGTTATCACATATGCTCAAGTGAATTGTGTTGCCTAGTTGTTTTAAGAAAAATCAGACTGAAACTGAATTCATCGTCCAATCGCCCTAAACAAATGCATAATCACTTGTATTCTTTGTGTCTTTTGTTATGTTGTTCGGGACGAACAACAATTTAAGTTTGGGGGATTTTGATACACGTTAATTATGCATGTACTTAGGTCGATTTAGGATCATATTTTATATCATTTACGTGCATATTTGACCGGCACTTATTTATATTTATAATATTTGGGTCATTTGACGTGTTTCGACTTGTTTTGAAGTTAATTAGGTATTTTTGTTCCATTTGGATGAAGTTTGAAGAAAAAACAAGTCAAAGAGGGTTAAAACAGATGAAAAGGGAGTTAAAGGAGTCAAAGGGCCAACACGGCCGCGTCAAATATGGACACGGCCGTGTCAAAAGTGGCCTAGAACATGTAAAAATGCACTGCCAGCCAACACGGCCGCGTCAATAGCCAACACGGCTGCGTCAGAAGTGAGCCAAAACTGAAGTTTTCTGTCAGCTTGACACACCTCTAGTATTTTGGCCATATCGTGAGATTTACAACTCCGATTGAGGTGAAATTGGTGGCGTTAGAAAGCTGATTGAAAGGGCTACAACATTTCTTGAAATAGACAAATCGCAAAAATGACCGGAAGACCCTCACAAATGGCTTGGAAGTCAGACCTGAAATCTGCCTGAGCGAAACCGACGCGACCGCGTCATAAGGCCAACATGGCCGTGTCAGAAAGGCTTTCCTACGAGAATTTCCTAATTTTTATAGGATTTTGATCCTATCTTCCCAAGTATTCGTCCCCAACTCTATAAAAAGGACCCCAAGCTTTAGAAATCAGGGGAATCAGATAGAGAACATCAATTACATCATCGTCCTACCTAGAAGAAGTCTTGGAGGACAAAGAAGACGAAGATCATCGAGACGGATCATCCGGGTTTAGTCGTTCTTTCTTGGTTTAATCTTTTACAATATTTTTCGTAGAATTTTGTATTGGATTATTGCTAGGCATGAGTAGCTAAGCTATTCGTGTCCTAGGGTTAGAAAGTAGGGATTATTATGACAATATTTTGATTTATGGTTTGATTTATTGATTCCGTTCTTTATGTGTTTATCTTTATGTTTGTGCTTATAACTAGATTTAGCTTGATCACCTAGATTTAGTAATTTAGTTTTGCAATTCCGCTTCGAGAGGAGGGAATCGTTATCAGACTTAGAACATAGAGCGCAGTTGTTTATGACTGTGTAGGCCGTGGCTTAGGATCGTTTGGGAGTTATTAGGTTTAATTGACTCGAGAGGGTAATTAGCTTAATTGATTAATGGTTTAATCGCTTCGAGTGAAGGGTTAGATTATTTTCGTGCCGCCTAATAAACACTAGAATTGGTAAATCTATAGGTTAATCATATTCAACATTGAAGTAATATCCTGAAATCGAGGCCCTAGGATACCCTTTCTCATTGATTATTAGTTCTTTTTGTTTGTCAAATCATAAGTTACATAGTTATTTGTTAAATTCCTCAGTTTTTGTTTAAATCAACCTTTTACAACTTAGTATCTAGTTAGGACATTCCTAGAGTATTGAAGTATCAAATTACCTAAACTATTCCTTGTGGGATCGACCTTGATAATCGTTACTACACCTACATCCGTACACTTGCGGAACACTAGGTTGGAAACCTACGTGTCAGTGCACTATAGTTATCGAGCCTAACTTTATGTAGACGATCTAATTTGATGATTTATAGTTACTTAATTGTAATATCAATAAAGAGAAACACAATATTGAATAAAAATGGACAATTAATAGTACGGTGGAATCAATAACCAAAAACTAATTAAGGAATTCGGTTTCAGCTATTTCTTCTTATGCAACTCTAAACTAACTATCTACTTATATCCGTCATGATTTACTAGGAGGATTCACTATTGTATCAATCCCCCTCTTGGAGCGATTTATGTGTGAATTGTATGCATAAGTCGACATTCCCGTCTAACTTGGGACTTACAACCCCAATTGTTTCAAGAAATTAGACCCCACAATTATTCTCAACCTCCCGGTCAATTGAACATTATATTATAAGTTTATTTGACCATTAACCGTTCTCATCTCTCTAATTTTGAACAGTTAGTTCATGTGTTCAAAAGTACTTGACCAGATTAATCTATATATCCCTACTTACTATTAAGCAAAAATCTCCCTATACACGTGGCATTCAGATATCTCACCGCAGCCCCTCTAAATAGCTAATGTACACGTGGCACACTCTCATCAATCGCGCTGTTTTAATATATAAGATCTGCATGTTAATTCATGGTCTTTCTCACGCGCTTGAGCAGTTCCGGTTTATTCGCCCCGCTAAATGATAATAACCGTCTTCCTCATTTCAAAGGCGAGTTCATCGGCCGTATTCTTTTCTGTTTTTGTCTCAGTTTTCTCTTTATTATGCGTAACCGGTTGTATGTGTATCTCATCCTCCGTTCAAACTGAAATACTCAAGTGCAAATTTTATCTTTGCAATTGTCGATTGAATATTACAGAAGGCCTATTTTATTGTTCCACAATTGACGAAAGGGTAATAGGGCGACATAGAATCTAGGGTTTGTGATAATATTTGTACGGTTTTATCAGTATCTTCAATTCTTTGCAGATTTTGCGATGGTGAAGCTAGGTGTACGTGAACGTGTCAAATTATGTCCGCCGAAGATTCCTCGGATTTAAAAGGTACACATAACATTGGTCTTCTTTTTCCCCTTTTCCTTTTCTCGATTTCCAGTGTCTGTTTTATACTTTAGAAATTGCCTTCTTTGTGCAATATGATGATAGGACAGAGTCGTAAAATATGTCTTTGGTACTGATAGAGGGAGTGAGTCAACAGGAAGTGGCATGAAATTTGGCAATTTGAATTTTTTTCTAATTATTGCTTGAAATATTATGGCAATTTTCATGTCGCCAGAGGAATCAGTTTCACTGCTGATATACATCAACTTAGTATGTTATTTTAGTCTCTTCTTAAGAATCAAGAAAGTGAGGAAGTTGACACAAAAAAGGAAAGTGAGAAAGTTAAAGCTGAATAACACGTTATATTATCCGTTTACTACTAATCTCTATCCTATGCTTTTGTTATATAAATTCTTTATTGTATGTTTAGTCATTAGTCCTGTAGTTTTCATTGTGGATGTTTGTAAAAGATGGAGGTCAATTGAAGACAAATTATTGCTTGCTTTCTTGAAATTGTGATTACATTCTCAGTTTCTCTATGTCTTATTAGTATTTTATCAGAAGAGTTAAAGGTGTTCAGATTGGAAACTCTTAATTCGGAGACCCAGTGTATATATTTGTTATGTCTAAGTATATTAAAATTAAATATTATAGGTTTTGTTGGAGTTGATTCCACAATATTTTGTTCTTTGAGATAATTTTGTTCCAATGTAATATAGTGATGATGCAGGTGTATGGTTTACTTTCTATTGATGTTTATCTATTTCAATGGACATAGTTTGCTTCCAATTATTCTGATTTTGTTGCTCACTGTCTTATGAATGAGTATTGATACACAACTAACCTTCACAACTAAGCGAAATTCATGATTGAAAACCCCGTTTGTCATATGTACTTCTTGAACTAATCCCAAGTTAAAATTTCTGCTTCTTATGTAGACAGATTTATGTTATTTAATGTTTCATTACTTTCATGAGAGCATAAATGTGATTCATTCGCATGGTCTCAAAATAGTTGTATGTGATGCTTATGATGGAAAAGAGTACTTTAGTGAGAAACACTGAAACCTTTTTTTCTTTTCAAAATTAAGGAGATCTAACTTAAAGAGGATGTCAAGAAGTGTGATGTAAGTTTGCCTGTTAAGCTACATATAGTGCACATGCAAATGAGTACTTGATCTGTGTGAAGTACTTTTGGAGGGTTAGTGGATTTCAAATTACACACAATTGATTAACATTTTCTGAGTAAAAAAAAAAAAAAAAATTTAATAATTTTTTAATCTTTTAGATTAGGAACTGATTAACTGGGACTGCCGGCTGGAAACTGAAAAGATGTCGCATTAGTTTGCTGGAGAATCATTACAAGTGTTGCCGAAATGTGATTTTTTCCAGATAATAATTTTTGTGTTGATCCTTTCCATGAAATTACTAAGAAGGTTTGATTCTTGATTTGAAACCTCTCTTTTTTTATGTACCTACCCCAAATACCTTATTTTTTTGCACATTGTGTATGTTACTTTTATTCTCCCGTTTCATGTATCTCCTGACCTTTACAAGTTTGTAAGTGTTCATCTTGCTGAAAATATATTTACTGAATGATTATCATTCCACTAAGTCCCTCAAAGCACCCTTTTTAGAGGTCTCTTATAGGGTAAACACTCGAGAAATCATTAAATATGCAAATTCTGATTTTTTCTTTCTTTTTTTTGTCATCAGTTTCAATTTCTTGAAATTATATATCAATTCATACTAATAAATAAGTGTAGGTTATGATAATGTAAAAGAAAAGAGGACTCCTAACACTTTTCAGAGTTGAGTCTGTAGTTTTTTCCCTTACCTTTCTTATTGATTTTCATATATTTGTCCAACTTTTTGTATTAATACTGGAGCCACACCCAGAAAACATGAGACTGATTACTCACTATTGCTCTAGGATACACCATTTGTTGCATTAGTCATTCACTTTCACATTAATGCTGAAGGTAAATATTCATGTTATTGCTTTGAATTATATTGATGTAAATTTATTCTCTTTTTAATTTGCATTGAACTTCTGTTATATTTGGATAAATTAGAAGTATGTTGGACTTAATAACTTAAAAAATTATTGCAGGTCAAATCTAAGTCTAAGTTCAGGTAAAGCCTCTTATGAGATCATTGCAAGTTGTCTTTCAGCAGGAAGGAGTTCGTAGTCTCCCTCTCTCTCTTTGCTTTATTCTTGCTCACTAGATTTTCTCTTTTGCTTATGTTTTCAAATTGTGGTTGATTGTTGTGTAAAGTACAAGTAAGTGTGGTTGTTGATGTACCAGAGGCATACAAACCAGTTGCCATCCATATAAAACTGGTATAGTTTATCGAAGTATTGTGTTTCTGAACAAGTTTTTTGTGGAAATTATATTTGTTTTATAAGTATTCTATTTTTATTTTAGGCTTCATTATAAAATTTGATGCATGGGACTGGTGTTTATGGACAATAAGTCAGTGTTACTCCTATTTTTGTCTTCTACAGAGGATACTTAATCAACAACTCTTAAGATCCACACAGCAACAATCACCGTACTTCTGGATTATACAATTTGTGTATATTTATTGCATTATATTGTTTAATCATCATCTTTTTTCCATCTTTCTCTTCCGCATTTTCAATATAGAATGTCTTATCAAGTAATTTCGTGTTTTCAATCAAATGTTTTTAGTTTTTTTTATACATAAATAATTCCTTTACTAATTTAGGAATGAGATTCCTATTGTATTATGTATTATCTTTTACATTGAAGCTAAGAATGTTTAGTAAACTTGAATTTACATATATATATATGTATTATTTTATCATTAAATTTTAGGTAGTGGATAATATGATATAAGGTGTATTTCTGTTCTTTTTTATTTTGATTTTAGAAAGTGATGAAATTTAGAAATTGTTAGAAACAATATCTTTAAATAAAAGTAGATAGTGTTTTGAGGGAAAAATTAGTTTTGTGGCGAAACTACACTTTTGTGGGGAAAAAGCAAGTCGGGTTTCCTCTATTTTTGAACAAAAACACCGTTTTTATTTAAGCAGAAGTTTCAATTATCAAATATCCTATATAGCTTTTATAAAGTTTAAAAGCTAAGAATTGGTTTAAATAAGCCATGAAAAACACCCTGATAGACCTTTGAAGATAGAAGAATAAATTAATACATATCTGCTGATTAGAATAGTGTGAAATTTAGTTCTATACATGGAAATCAGAAAAGTTTCAGATCTTAATAATCACGTTATCCATAATATTTGTGTCTCTCTAAATTAGTGCTGGGCATTGGTTTAATATAACACCAAAAGGATATTAGTGGCTATGGATGTCTTCATACAGGTAACTTCACGTTTGAGGGCATATCTTTTCAAGAGGGCAGGTGCTCTCCACAATTTGGGTATGTCTCCATATATTCCAAGAGTGTCGGATTATGGAGAATTATTTGTTATGTGAATCAACAGTTATCCCTTAAAGATGAGGAATTAAATATAGTGTTGACACTGTTAAGCCTTAGGTGGTGAAACTCGAATGTAATGAGATTGTTGGCATGTAAATCTTTCTATCTAAAATCCTCACAATCTCAAGATAAGCGACTCTAATGGGAGATTGGGGCCATAAAAGTCTAGAATGGAAGGACCACAATGATCAAAGTTAACTGAACGAAGTCTTAAATAATATCAAAACACGTAACTTTCTTGAAATTCTTAGTGATGTTGTAGTACCCTCCGGCCTTGGAAATAGCCAAATTAGTTGTATTCATATTTATATTTCTATTTGTTTTTTCTACTTTGTATCTACTTTGACGTTCTTTTTGCCATATTATGTTGCCGATACATTTATATAAATTATTATAATTTTATAATTTTATCATATTATTAATTTTTTAAATAATCTGCCCGTGCATCGTACGGGTGGACATCTAGTATATATAAAAGTAAAATGGAGGGCATTAATGTAATTTTAACTTTCCCTCCAAAAAAATTAGACTAAAATTGGTATATTTTTTCTTATTTTTGGTAAGTTCATAACTTTCTTTTACTTTTCAAAAACACAAATAACTTTTTCATTTTTAATCCAATTTTTATGCATAATATACCAAATTATTCATCTTTTCACGATCTTCGATTCGACATCCATATCACATATATTATATTGAGATATTTGATTTGAATAAACAAATTGTTTGTTGGTTAATTATTTGTGCTAGAATTGATATTTATTGTGAATTGAACTTATAATATTTTGGTTTTAGTTGCAACTAGAATTTGTAAAATAATTTCTTTACAGAAAAATATGAGTATTTTTTTTTATAAAAATACAACTAATCAATTTATTTTATTTGACATGAATTTTTCAATATTTTTTTTATTTAAGTCAGGGAGAAAATCAATCGTTTAAATAATGAAAGTCCTACTTTATTAAATCAAAAGCTAAACAACAATATCTATTTTATAATCAACTTATTAAATCATCAAATCTGCTAAAATATCTTCTTATCACGACTTTGAGCATATATATAATTATGTATTAAAATAGTTACTGAAATTATTTTTAATTACCTATTTATATTTTTAATAATGAGTATTTTGTTAAAATTACTCTTTTAAGAAAATTTACTCTTTGTAGCCTAAATTATGACTTTTATTACGTTTGGCAATCTTTTAAATTTTCTACTTTTACTAAAACTTCAATTATATGTCTTTACACTTTCTAAGCTAAAAAATACTTGGTCGCACAAATTAACATCGAATGCCTTTTTTTTACTCTTAACAATCTAAGTAAATTTGTTCGCATTAATCAATTTTTATCTTCAAATAAATAAATTATTTATGAGAAGGATATAACATTTATATAAATAATTTACAATACTAAATAAAATAAGGAAATATTCAAATATTTTGAAGAAACCAAAGACTTTAATTTGTTATTCAAATCAATAAATAAATTTTGAATTCTATTTTGTTAAAATAAGATTTTATTAAATAAAATTATTTAAGTATGTTTGAAATCACCAAATGAAATGTTGAAAGTTGCAAATGAAAATCCAATGTTATAAAGAAAAAAATAAATATTTATAATTAGAACTTGAAAGTTTATTTAGATAAATTAAAAGTTAAATATAAAATAAAAGCACAGACATAATGAGAAAATTATTAAACTTTACATTACATATGATACGAAAAAAATATCATTGTTCCTTTTATTATATATTTATGGTTATTTTTAATTATTTATAGTTAGAATTTAATTACTTTATAAATTAGAAAAATCTATATATATATATATATATATATATATATATATATATAACATAGTTGTGACAATTCTGTAAGTAACATTTTTCAGCCTAAAATTTAGACTGTGATTGGTAAGTTGTTGTCACATTTGGTATGAATCAAAATTTATTTACTTTCTAAAGTTGCAAATATCTTTTTTTTTTTTCATTTCTAATATATTTATTATGTATACTATATCACATTAATCATCTTTTGACGATGTTTGATTTGATATCCATATGATATATATATATATATATATATATATATATATATATATAACAATATGATATTATATTTAAAATATTATATTATTTGTTCGTTGATTATTTACGTAAGATTTCAGTGTTTATTGTGGGTTGTACAAAAAATATACTATTGATTTGGAATACAATTAAAAATCATTCAAATATTTCTATTTTACAAATTATTTTACTTGATTATTTCATTAAAACCACACCTAATCAGTTTGTTTTGTCTGACATGAATTATCTCAAATTAATATTTGATTTATAATCAGCTTATTAAATTATTGAATTTGCTAATGCTTATTTGATATACTAATTATTTTTGTTGATAAATCACAAAACTATGATCTTTTCGCTCATATATATAACTTTATATATGATAATTAATCTTAGAAATTTTTTTTATTAATTTTTTATATTGTAGATATGTTAATTTTATTTTTCTATAAATAATTACAATTTGCAACCTATACTATGATATTATAAAGTTGCAACTAAACTTCTTTTAAATAAGCAAAATTAACCAACTAGAACTATATGTTTTTTAAACTTTGCAACCTAAACAATACTGAGTCACATTAACCAATCTCAATTATGTCTTCTTTTCTTTTCTTTTATCACATTTGGCAACCTAGGCATTTTTCTTTACATTAACCAATGTATATCTTTAAATGAATCTACTACAATATAAATTTATAATTTAATTGAAACTTTTCAACATATATATGAAAGTATTAAGAAATATTGGAGCACTCATATGTTTTATTTTGTTATTCCAACTATTGAATTATTTTGTTATTCAAACTATTGAATAACTTTTGAATTTTATTTTGTTAATTTGTTATTTTTTGTCTATCGAAAATACCAAGTAAAGTACTAAAACTTGCAAATAAGATTTTTTAAAAGGAAATAGTTATAGTTAAAATTTTATACTTTATTTAGATAACTTAAAATATTTAAAGTAAAATGAAAAATATTAAAGAAAAATAAATTTCTTATAACATTATCCAGTTTATTTTATTTAATAATATGAGTTGATAGTTAGATATTTATGTTTGTTTTAACATTCATAATAATTAATTAAGAGATTATGAACATATGTGAAGAATGCTGCAGACACACTAAATGTATGTTTGGATTTCAAAGATAAGAAATGATCATTTTGAAAAAGATTTTTTTATATTAAATATTTATCTTAATCATAATCTATAATATATATATATATATACCTATATATAAAGTAAGTTATATTAAATTCATATTTAACATGCGAGAAACTTATATTTACATTACTTATAATTTTATTTATGCTTTATCCTATATTTTAAAAAATATATATATTTTATTAGGATAAAACGATCTCATATTTAAATATTAGATTAATCATATTTCATTATAATTATTAGTTTTTAAATAAACTTCCGTGCATCGCACGAGAATATTACTAGTCATGGATTAATAACAACATAAACACATCACATAATAGTAAATAATACTCTCTAGTTCTAGAATATAAAATTACTACTATATGAAACTAATAAAAAGCAATGTAATAAGTAAATAATATTGTTTCTACAAAGATAAAGTGAAAGTATAATTGAAAGAATAGTGGTTGCGATGCTTGACTGCATGGGGCTTCTCCTTGCCTTCTTCAGCTATATATATCGCCCATCTGTAATGACTCTTAGTGTGTTTTCTACACTATTCTAATATATGATAATATGCTCTAATCTATTCTTCTATGTATTTTCGTTGCCTAGGGTGTCTGCTTATATTGGAAGATGTATTAGACTGAAATTAGGTTAAAGACAGGCTTGGGCAGAAAATCGTACATTATAGTCCAGCCTGCATTACTGTTCCACTTCAAGTCTACATTTGAAGTTCTTCCGGTTAGAATTTTGCATTAACTATTTCTAGAAAAGTTCTAGTTAAATGAGTTCTTTATAGATGCGGACTATTCGCATCCCACTTTATTCTAAACGTAGCTCATTTCTTAGTACACTCCATCATAGACGGACCTACACTGGGGCCAAGGGGGGCACTGGGCCCCCCTGGCCCCGTCATAATGTGCTATTATATATGTGTGTTTGTGCTATTATATATGTGTGTTTCCCCTGATTCCGTTATAATGTGTTATCATATATGTGTATTTTAGTCGACTTTAATATAACTTAATTAAATAAATATAAATAATTCAATTGTTTAACTTGAAGAAGATGAATGTTTATCATGTATAGGCAATAGAAATAAAGATGTTAGAAAATATCATAAATATTGAAACATTATATCTTGATTTTTTTTATTTTTTTTTGTGATTAACTTAATTTATCAATCTTATCTAAATTGTTAATACTTTTATAGTTTTATTTATACATTTGATTATATTTAGGGGCGCACAACCGTATTCCTCCTTTAATTTCTAAGATATTATCATATAATTTATCCAATATTTTAAGTTTATGGGCTAATTATATAAAATAATTTAATTTTTAGCCTACTCAAACTCTGTCCCAATTTGGTAAATATTTGCCACATGAGCATAGTTAAAAAAAATTATTTTGTAAGACGAACTCCTAAATCGGTTTATAAGTGAGCCCCCTCACCTAAATTTCTGGGTCCGTCATTGCACTCCATGAACATATAGTAAATGGTTTCAATTTTTTAATCTACTCCGAAAATTCCATTCTGACCCTTTAAACTAAATTATATTAATAACACAATAAAATGAAGTTAAAACAAAATACAAAATCCATCTGATCGACGCCATCGCTAAACTACCCCCATTTTTTAGCCATGGAAGTAAAAAAGTGAAGAAATTTGATTGAATGGATTCTTCTATCTCTCTCGCAAAGCAAAACAACTAAATACTCCCTCCGTCCCGGCCTAATTGGCCTACCTTGGCCGGGCACGAAGACTAAGAAAAAACAGATTTTATGGAATCTTTGACTTTTTCAAAGGTGGAGATTAAGAGTGGAGATTTTGAGGGTGGAGATTGTGAGAGAAATTTACCATTTATGGGCTACGCCAATTAAGTTGTGACAAATAAAAAGGGAAAGTAGGCCAATTAGGCCGGGACGAAGGGAGTAGAAATTAATCCCAATATTTTGCAAATCACCATCATGACTAAATTCCACGTTCAAAGATGCAATTGAATACTCATTTTCTGTGTGGTTTGGGGATGGGACCTGATCATCGTTTGGACAAGAACAAAAATCCGCTTCCTTTTTATATTTGCAGGAAAATGCTAAAAGAGACATTAAATTAATTTTAGCTGTTGATTTAAACTACAAAAAGAGTATCTTTTTTCATGTTTACGCACATATAGGAATTAAATTATAGGTTTTTACATTATTCATTGAATGAATTAATTTCAAGTTTCGATGATAATGCAAAGTGGAATATTGTTGGCTATGAAATAGAAAAGAGAATTTGCATGATGTATGTCAATTGTTTCTTCATGATTAATAGATTCTTTAAGACTAGGGTTATGGAGAAGAAGAGTATGAAGATGAGATAAATGGGGGAGAAGACGATTTTACATTTTCCATTTTTCTAGTTTAGTTTTTTAATATTTGTATTAATTAATTGTTATTAAGGGTAAGTTTTAATAATTATTTTTTATTACTTAAATTAGTGGGCTACATTTAGAAAAACTATAGGCTGCAAAGTCCGCGTCATCTTTACAATGCCAGTGATTTCACCTCAATTAGATATGTATAGTTCAATATATGAGTAAAATACTAGAAACGCCGAGCTACCAAATGTAATGTTTCTGATTCCACCTTTCTTTGGAATATGTACTGATTTGTAGATGGAACTGAAAAACGTTGACAACATAGAAGTTGTAGCTCTCTTTCTTAGATTTTTAAAAAAGTTAAGAATTGTATATTTAGTGCTTCTACATCAAACGTTATGTTCATCCTCTTAACCGTGCCATTTAACTTCATTTTATTATTTATTGCTCGATATTTCTCCGGAATTTTATATTCGCACATTTTTCCCTAAAATGCATAAAAACACTATACAACAAATAAATACATGAAATCCACGTAAAATATGAAAGTAAAGGCCAACAAGCTTATTCCTACATGTGTTTATACGATTTCACCTATATAAATGAGCACAAAAAGTATATAAAAAAACCAGTGATCATAATTCCCCAAACTTCACCTTTTGTCCTTTCTAGTACAAGAAAAACAAAAGAAAAGTTCATCAAGTAAACTTGACGTCTATCAGCAGCTTTCACACGATCGGTCATTTTATGTGTAAGAGACCCTGATTCCACAACAGGAATGGTTACTCACTACATCATTTTTCGACGGTAGCTCTTTCTGACAGATAAGATGAAAATATCAGACATATTAAGTCTCAACGAAGTCTCAAGCAGTTATCCTACCAATGTGGGTAAAATGAACGGATATCTCAAAATGCATAAAAAATGCCTAATACAAGAACCTTAGATGCACGGAGTTTTTTTTTTTTTGTTTTTTTAATAATAATAAATGCAGAAAAAGAGATAAATACTCAAAAAGACATGCAAATTCCTAATGATTTTCTCAGAGTTAGAAACCTTTGAGCATCGAGAGATTTTGTAAATATATTAGCCAGTTGTTCCTGCGTAGGAACATGCTCCAGAATTACAGTTCCTTCTTCAACTAATTCGCGAATGAAGTGATACCGTATGTCGATATGCTTTGTTCGTGAATGCTGAACAAGATTCTTAGACATACTTATTGCACTAGTGTTATCACAAAAAAGATTTGCAGAATTTAAATCAAACCCATAATCATACAACATGTGTTTCATTCAAACAAGTTGTGCACTACAGCTGCCGGCTGCAATGTATTCAGCTTCAGCTGTTGACAACGAAATGCTGTTTTGCTTTTTGCTCATCCAGGATACGAGATTTATGCCAACAAAGAAGCAGCCTCCATAAGTGGTTTTTCGGTCATCCACGTCACCTACCCAATCGGCATCACAGTATCCTGCCAGGTTTGAGTTTGTATCACGAGAGTACTGGATCCCATATTCCGAGGTTCCTCCGACGTACTTGATTATTCGCTTTACAGCAGTCATGTGGGATTCTTTGGCATTTACTTGGTACCTAGCACACATACCAACACTGAAACATATGTCAGGCCTACTGGCAGTTAAGTACAATAAGCTACCAATCATGCTTTTGTATAGTTTTGGATCGATTGGGCTTCCTGCATTATCCTTAGATAGTTTGATGCTGGTTCCCATGGGAGTATCAGGGTGTTTTGAGTTCTCAAGTCCAAACTTCTTGACAATGTTTTTGGCATACTTGGTCTGGTGAATGAATATGCCGTTCTTGCTTTGTTTGACCTGTAGACCTAAAAAGCACGTCAGTTCCCCTACCACGCTCATCTCAAATTCCCTAGACATGACCTCAACAAACTCATTGACTCTGACTTTGGACGTTGACCCAAAAACAATATCATCTACGTAAATATGTGCAATGACAATGTCCTTGTTCTTTTGCAGTATGAACAGAGTATTGTCAGCGCCACCCCGTCTGTATCCTTGATCAAGAAGAAACTTTGTGAGTCTCTCATACCAGGCTCTAGGAACCTGTTTGAGTCCATAAAGTGCCTTTTTGAGCTTGAATACATATCCGGGGTAGTGAGGGTCTTCAAACCCTTTGGGTTGTTCAACAAATGCCACTTCTTTCAAAAAACCATTTAGAAACGCACTTTTAACATCCATTTGATATAAAACAAAAAAATTTACACA
This sequence comes from Ajuga chamaepitys, assembly GCA_958295605.1. Taxonomy (NCBI): domain Eukaryota; kingdom Viridiplantae; phylum Streptophyta; class Magnoliopsida; order Lamiales; family Lamiaceae; genus Ajuga; species Ajuga chamaepitys. Next base: position 30,778,729 of record OY282497.1, on the reverse strand, counting down.
TGCAATGGACAAGAGCATTCTGACAGACTCTAGACGTGCCACGGGGGCAAAAGTTTCCTCAAAGTCAATGCCCTCGACTTGAGTGTATCCTTGGGCAACCAATCTAGCCTTATTCCTAGTGATATGACAAAATTCATCAGTTTTGTTGCGAAAAATCCATTTGGTACCAATCACATTGGAATTTTTTGGCCGAGGTACAAGTTCCCAAACATCATTCCTCTCAAATTGCTCCAATTCTTCCTGCATAGCCTTAATCCAGTACTCATCAGTAAGAGCTTCCTTGATGTTACGTGGTTCAATAGTGGAAGTATAGCATGCAAAGTATGAGTATCCAATCATTTTACGATAATCAGGTTTAGGATTACCTCGGGTTTTGATACCTTCATTGATGTCACCTATTATCAGATCACTTGGATGGTCTTTTTGGATCTTGCTGGGAGGATCCCTTCTGGAATCAGTGATTTGTTCGACATTTTCAGCTTGTTCAAGCTTCTGTTCCTCTGGGGAACGTACTACTGAGGAACTTACTTCCTGCACCCTGAGTTCGACACTCTCAATTTCTTCATTCGATCGGGAACTGTCATCGAAGACAACATTTACACTCTCCATCACTGATTGTGTTCTCAGATTGTATACCCTGTACACTCGACTACTGTTAGCATAACCAAGGAAGAAACCAAGATCACTTTTAGACTCAAACTTTCCAAGAGTTTCTCTATCCTTATAGATATAACATTTGCAACCAAACACATGCAAGTGACTTAAGTTAGGAGACTTACCTTTCCATATCTCATAGGAGGCTATTCCCATACCTTTCCTGAGATAAATTCTGTTTATTAAGTAGCAAGCTGTGTTCACAGCTTTAGCCCACCATCTTTGTGACATCCTTTTGGACGCAAGCATGACTCGAGCCATTTCCTGCAAAGTTATGTTCTTTCTCTCAACGACCCCATTTTGCTGAGGAGTCTTGGGGGCCGAAAACTCATGACCAATTCCTCTTGAATTACAATAACTGGTGAATGAAGAGTTCTCGAATTCTCGCCCATGATCAGTCCGTATCTTGTTTATACTGCATTATTTCTCCTTCTCGATCCTTGTGCATAGTGTTTTAAACATATCGAACGTTTCTGATTTCTCTCGAATGAAGTTAACCCATGTGTACCGCGAGAAGTCATCAACCACAACAAAGATGTATTTCTTGCCACTGATGCTTTCTGTTTGTATTGGTCCCATCAGATCCATGTGAAGAAGCTCCAGTACCTGCTTAGTAAGAACATCATGAATAGGTTTGTGAGGGGAGTGTTTATGTTTTCCATATTGGCATGGTCCACACACACCATGATCTTTTCTTTTGAGTTTTGGTAGTCCTCTCACAACCTGCGACTTAGACAAATTCATCAGATGATCATAATTCACATGTCCAAGTTTTTCATGCCATAATTCTATTTTACTGATGGTACTGATATGGCATTTAAACTCCTTATCAAGAATGTAACATTGATCAACAGTTCTAGTTCCAGTAAGAACATCAAGATTATTTTGATCAAGAACATGACATTTTCCTTGTGTAAATTTAACATTCAGTCCTTGATCGCACAATTGACTGATGCTAATGAGATTAGCCGTTAAATTTTCAACAAGCAAAACATCTTCCAATTCAGGCATTCCTCGAATATTGAGGGTGCCAATACCAATAACTTTGTTCTCCATCTCCAAAAGTGACAAATTTGTCTCCAACTGGAGATATATTTGTCAGATATGTTCGAACACCAGTCATATGTCTCGAACATCCACTGTCAAAATACCAAGTCCCTTCTATGTTCGATCTGAGAGCCAGAAGAGATGTGAAACACTTGTTTCCTTCCTTTTGAACCCAAATTTTAGACTGTTTGTGATTTCTCAGATCAATTTTAGTTTTAAGACTTGATCTTTGATATGTCCCAGGTCTCCCTTTATTATATATCCCTAATGTTGATCTTGCCTGAGCGAAGGTCATATTTCATCCGATTGCATAATGGACGTATATGACCTTTTGTACATCAATAGTGACACGTAGGGATACATTTAAAGGTCTTCGGATTATGATGATGTTTCGAAGGGGTCTGTTCAAATCGAGTTCGAACAGCCTGGGCATGGTGTACTTGATCAGAATTATCAGTAAATGTGTTACCTGATCTTGATGCATTACATGTACCGTAGGTAGGTCGTTCTGTCGCAGACCTCATTGAGGAAGAAAGGAATGACTTTTTGTTTTCCTCCATCAGTCTTGTTAGCTCGTTCTTGAGCATCCTGATTTCTTTTTCCCTATTTTTGATCCCTTTCTCAACATCAAACAATTCAATTTTTAATGAGTCTATGGTAAGGTCTTTGGAACTGATTACCTGCCGTGCAATTTTCAGTTCATTTTCCAGCATGATCACCCTCACAGTTGGTAAAGCTTGAGGGTAAGTAGAACTGCTTGGATCAGCATTCTTTTCATAGAGTCTGACATTAGCTTCAAGAGTTTTGATGATTTGCGCAGCTTTGTTAGCTCTGGAGGATATTTCCTCATACATGTCTTGAAGTTGTTCAGCAGTAGGACAAGACTCATCTTCAGATTCGGACTCATCAGTCACATCTTTTCCCGTCAGTTCCTTGATGGGTCGAACATGTGCCATCAAACACGTAAAATCCTTCAGTGAATCACATAGAGTAAGATTGTTGGTGTGATTGATAGCATCATCTGTCTTTGACTCTTCATCAGTTTCTGAGTCACTCCACGTTGCTTTGTAAGCTTTGTTTTTCCCCAAGAAATTTGGACATTCTGCTTGATAATGTCCATATCCTTTGCACTCTCGGCACTGGTCATTCTCCTTTTTGTTGGCCTGATTCTTCCCATTTGAATTCCTCCCACCAGATTTATTTTTGTTGAAGTTCCCCGAGTTGTTCTTTCCTTGTCCCTTGGAGGTGTTGAACTTCTTCATCATTTTCCCGTAGTTCTTTGCTAGAAAAGCCATAGTGTCTGCAAAATTTGCAGCATCCAAGTCATCGGTCTCTTCTTCCTGTTTTTCGGATACTTCAGCTTTTAGTGCAATGCCTTTGGCCTTGACTTTGTCGTAGCCATTGTTAATCTCAAACGTTCGTAGTTCTCTAAGAAGATCGTCCAGAGTAATTTCTTTGACTTTCATGAATGATTCCAATACAGTGATTTTCTCTCTGAATCTGGATGGCAAAGTTCTCATGATTTTTGAAACCTATTTTTCTTCTGAGATGTTTTCTCCAAGTATGTAGCAATCATTCACTACATCACAGAACCTTGCATAGAAGCCATCAATATTTTCATCCTCATTCATTTGGATGTTATCAAATTGGAGAGATAACCTTTGGAGTTTTGAGATATTGACTGAGGCATTCCCTTCAAATTGACTTTGCAGAATTCGCCATGCATCTTTTGTGGTTGTGCATTTCACTATCATCTTGTGCCTCATGGGATCTTCAGATCCTAGAAGTGCGTACAATGCTGTGTAGTTTGCTTCTTCTTCTTGCTTGTCCTTTTCGGTAAAGGACTCAACTGGTTTTGGTACTAGATTTTTTTCTTCGTCCTCCATTTGAGGCCAGTCCCATCCTCTTTCAACTGTGAGCCAGCATTTCTTGGATCTCAAGTACACCATCATCATGGATTTCCAGTAGGAGTAGTTGGTTCCCTCCAGAATTGGAGGTCGTAGAGATGCATGATCAATGTAAGCCATTTTGTTCCCTTGGATCTACCTGTTTGTAAAAAACTGGAACCTGCTCTGGTGCCAATTGAAATATCAGAATATGTGCGCGTGTGCTATTTTAATAACTTGTATCAAATGATTTAGACAAGAGTTGTACCGATCTAGTTCATAATATGGATGAACATGACGTAATCTGAAAATAGTTAAAGGTTGGAAAATATGAGGAAGACACCTTTCTCTGGAACATATTATTACTGGGATGTGATTTACTTTACAATGTACTATAGAAATTTATATTACAATGCATAAACACACTCCCCCTGAATACTATACTTCTAAGACTATTAAGTACTCAAAATGTAGAGAATCCCTTCTACTACACAAGCAGAGAGTTCTCCCAAACTCAACTTGTTCTCCCGAACAACTCAAGAGTCAATTCTCCCGAATAAACTCGATCTGCTTACCTATGTTCCAACACTGGTTGAACACAGATTGAACTCTATAGTCAAGACAGCTGTTTTTCCCAGTTATCAATCTGTCAAGCCGCACTACTCTTCATGGATGCTTCTCATCTATATAACAGCGTCAAGAGAGTCTTCCACCAGCATGTCAATTAATTTCATCTAATTTATTGACTTTCCTATTTCAGCTTTCTCAACTTTGGCAAGAAGATCAATTTGTCCCTTCATTCCTTGATCCTAGATGATTTGCTTTGACTTTCCTATTTCAGCTTTCTCAACTTTGGCAAGAAGATCAATTTGTCCCTTCATTCCTGCAATATAAATCAATTATGCCAAGATTATTTATTTCAAGTTGAATGCCACACAATTCTTGTGTTTACAATTTATAAATATTTTTTTAGAGCGAAACAATGGTGAATCTGGCGTCACGCATAAACCTTTCAAAATACATAACAAATTAATGAGCATACAATGAATCAATTTGTGTCAACTACTATGGAGACTCAACACCCTAAATAAGTGATCCTCACAAGATAGTGTATCACTCTTCACTCAATTTATAAGATGAGACTTGTTTACTCTTTAGTTTATGTGTAAGGCTACCATATGATTGTCTATCGTCTAGCCTCTCCATTGCGTTTGATATGTGTGAAAAAAGAACCAGCTATGAATTTCTTTTTGTTTGTATTGTGGACTCTTTGATTAAGATGGGATAATAGATATGAACAAAGAGACTCAACTTGGACTAATCGAGTTAGCTACTCACAACTATCCTGAACACTGAATTACAAATCCTCACTTTCAACTCTCAGCAAGGCTAAAATGAATAACTTCCTTCACCTTATTTCTCCAATTTTCAATCATACTATATTCACTGTAACGCCCCAATTTTCTAGAATATTTGTAGACACTCTTTTGGTAGACAACATAAATTTCCAATCGTACTTTATAAATAAAGTAAAAGTAAATTTACCGTTTAACTAAGTGGAAGCGTAAATAACTTGTATATGAAGGTTAGAAATATTATTTTGTTTACAAGTAAAAAAAATTGATTCACCATACTAACTTTCAATTTAAAATAAATAAATAAAACAAACTAGACTTCTCAATTCATTCCAAAGAACTAACAAAAAACCCAAAACTTCAAGTATTTGCAAAACTTTACTTTTCCTAATAAAATTCTTGAAATAAATAACAAAAAAAATACTAAAAGATAAGAAAACCCAAGAAAACTTGACTTTACTTGCATCCACCACCTCGCACTATCACCACGCTCCAATTAACCTATAGATTCTGAAATGTAAATGGGATGAGAAAGCCACAGGCTCAGTGGTGATAAGTTTGTCGACTCTAAATACAGTAGATGTAATAATAATGAAAGGGCACAACACACTGTAAATAAATGTTGATCAACATAGAAAACTTTTTGCCTATTGACTAGCATAACACAACACATAGCATAGCATATCATGGTATAGTATACAACCTGTTGTCTATAGGCTATGGAATGTTGTGCTTAGACATCAAAATAACATATAAAGCATTTAAAGTAGACCACAACTCAGTAGTTTAGAAATCCCCACCTGTAATAAATAGAAGTGTAATGTAGATGCAGAAGTCCTATAGTTCTTAGCCTTTGCTTGCCTCGTCACCTTGTCATAGCAAATATAGTCGCTTAAGGAAACATAACTTTGAAAATGGAATTTTATGTAAAATAATAATACATATAAATGTTAGGGCTCAAAAGAATAAATTCGGTATAAGGAAGTCTTGGAACAAGTTGAGAATTTGGATAAAAAAAAAAGTGTCATAATCAAGAGTATCGAAAAGTCGGAACAAATTAATTTAGTGAAGGCATTAAATTCAAAGTTACCCACATCAGTACCACACATATGTATATAGTAGCATAGCATAGATATAAATACATATGTAATTTCTTGTATCATACTTCTACAGAATCACATAAATATGAAGTATGTGTGTGTGTGTATATATATATATATATATATATAGATCTATGTATATATATAATAACAAAATAAATTTATACCAATATTGGAAAGGCATTTTCCCGCCCAAATGGTGTTACTATTTTGGGTTAAAAACATGGCTGAGACAACAAAATCAAGGCTGTAGTGGGAATTGATTTTATATGCCAATTAAATCTCCGAAATATGGCAAGTTGTTACTGTTTTATCTCATTGTTTGTTATTCCAAAATACAACTGAGATTCTCATTGAACATGTATATCTGAACAATATCAATTTGAGATATTTGATATCAATTTGCTATAGCTGTTTTATTCACTTATACATAATTATAGGGATCTCTCATTTCAAAATCTTAAACCTAGTAACTCATATATAAATTGCCCACAATCTACGAACAGCCCCACCACAACTACTTTTTTCTTTCTTCCGGTCCATCCATTGACCACAATTTTTACCAGAAACTGTAAGTTAATTTTACAGGGGTCGTTGCTTTTAAAATTTATGCAAATAAATTTATGTCTATTTCATTCCATGTCCGACAAAATAGAGTGTAATGTGTATGTCTCTGTTCTGTTTTGCTGCGCCATTCTGTATTCCGTTGTTGCTAAATATATGGTTGAACTAGATCTGATTCTCTTATGATTGTTGTCCTTATTTTTCGTCTACAAAATGTTATTATCATTAACTTTGTACGCAACAATTGTGATTTTAGACTACAGTAACGTAATTGCATTGCTAATACAAGGCTAAGATTATTGTACTTTTTTAGTTAATTATGCATATAAAAATAACAAATTGTTGTACCTTATTATGTTGCATCTGTTCCTTTTAGGATATGGCGCCAGTGTTTGTAAAAATTAGTGATGTTAATGCTACTAGATTCGACTGAGCCCTAAGGTTAAGATTGGTGAGGGCACACAATATACCTGTGTTAAAAAATCCAAACCAGATTCAAAGCTTTGAATGTGTTTTCATGATATTGAGGTAAATTGTACTAAACGACTAAATTTTTTTTTTCACTCTTTTAATCAATATGCAGTTTTGAAATCAGGATGCAGTTTTATTGTAAACGACTAAATCATCCAATATGCAGTTTTGTTTTTCTTTATGATTTTCCACTATATGAATACAAATATCATGCACAATAATCAATCAATTATTTAATTTGTTAGAATATCATGAAGATTTAAAAGGATGTAGTTAGAATATTTTACATAAATCAATATTTCTTTTTCAACTGGTATTCATTGTGTGTATAAAATATGCATGTAGGATTGTAATGTATAAAACTAATATTCGAACCTAATGGTCCAATAAAATGAAAATACATCTTGTTAGTAATCTACAATAACATTACCATAAAAATTCATATTTCAAGTATGTTTGTAATACATATTTACAGACCACCCTAAACCCTAAATACATATATTAATCCATCAGATGGTTATATAACCATACATTATGTCATCATCAATCAATCAAATAAACGTTCAACAACTCTATCCAATAAAATAGGATATCAAACCAAAATACATATTAAGCCACAAGCATTAAAATTTTACTATAAAGAATTGGTGAAACATAATTCATTAGGTGTTAAAGGCAAAATTGCAATAACAAGATTCTGTGACTTTTATGTAAAACAGTAGGCTTATGATTCAATTCTTTTAGTATGATATATATGTAGATGGAATACTTATCTTTTTATAATTCAACATAACCCTTCTTTTTCTGCATATTCCTGATAATAGACAGGGTACTGCTCAATATTTGATTTGTTTCATGTTGGCAGATTTGTTTATTTAATTGAAAATGAACATTAAAAAGGTTGTAGTTAGAATATTTGACATAAAAAATGAATGTAGGATCCAACATGTATAAGTAACAGATATTCTGACTATCCAGCGATCAATCATAAATACTTATTGATACCTTGATATAATTATCATAGGCCTCGACTATTCGGGGTTCGGATAAAGCTCTGCATATGGAGAATGCTCGTCCCAATTAGCCCAATAAGTCCAATAAGTAAAATAAACATTATTTTATTTGTGCATCATTTTGTGGCCGCCAAAATTTAATAGACATTTACTCATTGTTTATCAAATTTGATGTGTTAATTATCAATATTCATATATTATTAGACAGTCACATGAAATTATATATGTATTAATTTAAACATATATATATATATATATATATATATTTGACTTTTTCTTCTTATCCCTTCCCAAAGATATAGTTTTAATATATGTTAAAATTTTATTTATATACCTATTAATTTAATGTACTAGATGTCCACCTGTGTAATGCACGGGATGAGTACGTTTTCAATAATAATAATAATAATACTAATAATATTACTAAAAATAATAATAATAATAATAATAATAATAATAATAATAATAATAATAATAATAATAATAATAATAATAATAATAATAATAATAATAATAATAATAATAATAATGATGATGATGATGAAATTATCGGCTTATATATTATTTGAGAATATAAAAACGTCAGTTGATATTTTTTTGTCCAGTAATGTTTCTTCCTCCTTACATGTGTCTTTTTCTATTTTTATGCAACCTTCTTTTAGTAGAATAGGTTGATAGGTTGATTAACTTTTGATATTATTCTATATTGAGCTACTTTTAGATTGAGGTTATGGATAACGAAAAAATAATGGACGCAAGGACTTACCGAAAAAATAGAATGATACAAAAAAGATCTTCCGAATTCAACAGTAAGTCAATTTGTTATATTATGGATGTTGTTATACATGTAATACAAACACACACACATGTACGTCGGTTATTGTAAATCAACATTAACATATATTTAAATTTTTCCAGGTTTGTCAAATCCGGCAAATACAAAACACCGGAAATTGAATGAATGTACTTCATCAAATTCTTCAACATCTAAATCATCTCAACCATTACCATTTAATTATGATACACATAAGATATTTTATTCTATTTACTCTTATTTACAAACTATGAATTAATGTTTTTCTTTTTTTTTTTTTTATATTTCGTAAATGACTAATATATCTAAATTCATTAATTAATTACCCAAATTCAATTAAGTCCAAATTGTGAACTTAATATAGATTTTTTTTTTCCCTGTATAACTACAGTTAGGTTGAATGCACCGAGGTTGAAGAGAGGTCGTCCACCAAGTAATAATTCAAATGGTACAATGTGGTACTCATAGTATGCATTTCCTTTATTTTATTTTTAGAGAATATGATTGATGAATTCGCTTTATATTGTACACTGCAAATGTCATAATATTTTTGTATGCAGTTGCGACTGATAGATATATTAGAAGGGGATTAACCAATTTTCACTCATCGGTCCAAACACCACTTAACATTAACATTGGTAACTCATACAATCCTCTGCTACAAAAAAAAAAAAATTATTATTCATAGTTATATTTTTTAAAATTAATGCTTATTTGTTGTGATACGTGTAATACAATTATAACATATGAGTTTCTATTGCAGATGAGGCAATAGTGGTACCATCTATAACATATTCATCAACTTCAAAAAACACAGGTATTGATTAAATTTTTCATGTTTTCATTTTTTGTTTATCACCATAACAATTATATTAAATTTGTATTACTAATTTTATTTGGAAAAAATACCAATGTTGTTTTCAGAAAACATCACGTATTATAGTTTTTCCTTCTATTATGTTATTCATTATTAATGTTGTCACATAAATAAACTTCTCTCCTTTCATCTTTGTTTTTCATATTTTTTATTTCAATTTGCAGTCAATTACGTATTACACCTATCGAACCTCTTCAGGGTAATACTTTGAAAAGAGCAAATAAGAAGAAGACAATCAATGACAACATTAACTCGATAGGTTTGCATAAGTTATTCCTTTTTATTTTGAAATTTAATTTAAAAGTAATAAATTCCCTGATAAAAAACATGCCACAAAAATAATATCTAATAATTAGTACACAACTATATTATAGTTTTTTTTTTTTAAATTACCATTTTTAAAATTCCAGAGTACTGGGATCTTGGGGATGCCGATCATAAATGTGAATTTTGTGGAGCTTTCTTCTGGTTCGGTGAAAGATTGAGAGCTACATACGGATCTAAAAAACCAAAATATTTTACATGTTGCTTACAAGGAAAAGTTCAATTGCCTAAGATGAAAAAACCTCCTCAGCTGTTTCAAGACCTCCTCCATGACAAAAGTCCTAGGAGTACTCATTTTATCAAAAACATTAGGTCATACAACAGTATGTTTGCATTTACATCTATGGGAGGAAAGGTGGACAACACGCAAAACACTGGAAACTCTCCACCTATTTTCAAACTGCATGGACAGAATTATCATATGATTGGAAGTTTGCTACCAACCAACGAACGTACTCCAAAGGTTGCTCAGCTATACATATACGACACTGAAAATGAAGTAGCAAATCGAATAAAGTATGTTAGGTAAATTCATTTATATTATTCTTCCATAATATTATTTCATAAATGATATCAATTGTTATCTGCATTTTTAATATACACTAAAAGTGAAAGGTCCTCCACAGATCTCGCAACAATTCAAATCCTCTTGATAGTGAAATTGTAAAAGATTTGAAAGAAGTCCTTGATCAGAACAACATATTAGTTCAATCATTTAGAATGGCTAAGGACAAAATTGAACAAGCTGGTGATGCCAATGTTAAGCTAAAGCTTTTAGGAAGAAGAGAGAAGGATGGAAGGATGTATAATCTTCCAACAGTTTCTGAGGTAGCAGCTTTAATTGTTGGTGATTTCGACGAAGCACTCGGAGATAGGGATATTGTTGTCCAAACAATCAATGGTCACTTGCAGCGTATAACAGAGCTTCATGCTTCTTATCTTGGATTACAATATCCTCTCATATTCCCATATGGTGAAGATGGCTATAATGAGGATATACCATTAGCAAGCACTTCAAGTATATCTGAGAAAAAGAGGAAGAGAGTCAGTGTTAGAGAGTTCTTCGCTTACAGATTTCATGATAGAGACGGGGAAGAATGTCTGATCCTATGTTGCCGGAGATTGACACAACAAGTAATTGTTGATGCATACACCATAATTGAATCTGGCAGACTAACATGGGTCAAGAACAATAAAAAAACTCTTCGATGTGAGATGTACAAGAGTCTTACTAATGCATTGTTTCGAGGTCATACAGATTTATCTACACAAGGTCAACCAATTGTTCTACCTTCGTCTTACACTGGAGGCCCGCGTTACATGATACAGAATTTTCAAGATGCAATAACTATATGTGGATGGGCTGGGTATCCTGATTTATTTATTACACTTACGTGTAATCCCAAATGGCCTGAAATCACTAGATATTTGGATGGAAGAGGATTAAATCCAGAAGATAGGCCGGATATTGTATGTAGAGTATTCAAAATGAAGCTTGATGGATTGATCAAAGATCTATGAAATCGTGTTTTTGGTCTGTAAAAGCAGGTATTTAATTGCATTCAAATTTGTATCAATAATTAATTATTTTTTACATATTTATGAATCACATAATTACACATATATATATTATATATATATATTTTTTTGTTTTGCAGTTGTCTATACTGTTGAATTCCAAAAACGTGGTCTTCCCCATGCACATATTTTGTTGTTTCTAGCCGCAAAAGATCGTTACCCTACTGGAGTTGACATAGACAAAATAATATCAGCTGAAATTCCAGATGTAAATATTTCACCAAGATATATGAAGCTGTTTCCACATTCATGATACACGGACCATGTGGAGACGCAAACAAGAAGTCCCCGTGTATGTCAGAAAAAGGTTGTACCAAGTATTTTCCAAAGGAGTTTGTAGATAACACATCTTTTAGTGATGACGGATTTCCTATCTACAAGAGACGTGATACTGGAAGAACAATTGTGAGGAATGGAATTCCAATTGATAACCGGTTCGTTGTCCCTCACAACACTTATCTTTTGGTTAAATATGGAGCACATATGAACATGGAATGGTGCAACCAATCAAGATCAATTAAGTATTTGTTCAAATACATAAACAAGGGATGCGATCGTGCAACTGCACAATTTCTAAAAACAAAAAAAAGATGTAGAAACTGGAAAAGTTGTTGATGAGGTGCAAATGTACTATGATTGTCGGTATCTTTCACCCCGTGAATCTATGTGGAGGATATTTGGATGCGAAATAGCATATCGAGATCCACCGGTTGAAAGATTAAGCTTCCATCTTCCAGAAGAGAAAAACATCATTTTTTCTGAGGATGAAAACATAGAAACGTTGTTGATCGGCAACCTTTTATGACAAGCAAATTTGAGGCTTGGTTCAGGGCCAACATAGAATACCCTAAAGGAAATAAACTCACCTATCCAGAATACCCTCAACATTTTGTTTGGAAAGCTGATGCAAAGAAATGGTCACCTAGATTATAGGGTTTTGCTTTAGGAAGGCCATACTATGTATCACCTGGTGCAGGAGACTCCTACTACTTAAGACTGCTAATTAATGTTATTCGTGGAGTAAAATGTCACGCTGATATGAAGGTAGCACATCATATACAGTACGATTCATATAGGGATGAATGTTACGCATTTGGGCTTTTAGAGGATGATAGCGAGTACATCGACGGAATTATTGAGGCAAGGTTTTGGGCTTCGGCACATTCTTTGCGTAATATGTTTGCCACTTTGTTAACAGAAAATTGTATGAGTCGACCTGAATTTGTTTGAGATAAATGCTAGGAGTACTTATCTGACGACATCCTGTATCGCCAAAGAAAGTTTTACCACCACCCTGGTATGTTAAAATAGTTTTGTTATATTTTCTGTATTGTATTTGTTTACAAGTTACTATGAATTGTTACTAACTGCTATCATTTTTATTAAATTATTCATACTACACAGACCTGAAGTTATCTGAAGCACAAATAAAGAACCTTGCTCTTATTGAAATTGAGAATCTACTTCGACAGTGCGGATGCAGCCTTAAGAACTTTGACACCATGCCGGTTCCTTACTTCGATGAACTTTCAACCTGCTATAACAGATTAGTGCATGATGAATTGCAGTATGACAAGTCTCTACTAGAAGCTGAACTGGATCAGTTACTGCCAAAGCTAACCGATGAGCAACGCATTGTATTTGATAAAGTTATTGATTCATCAAAAGCAGATAAGCGAAAATTGTTCTTCCTTTATGGCTATGGAGGTACTGGAAAAACATTTATTTGGAAAATATTATCTGCAGCACTAAGATCCAAGGGCGAAATTGTACTGAATGTTGCTTCATGTGGGATTGCATCCTTACTTGTACCGGGAGGGCGAACAACACACTCTAGATTTAAGATTCCTCTAACTCTACACGAAAATTCAATGTGCAATATCAAGCTAGGAAGTGAGTTAGACGAGTTAATTGTTAAAGCCAAGCTCATTATATATGGGATGAAGCTCCAATAATGCATAAGTTTTGCTTCCAAGCTTTGGATAAGAGTTTGAAGGATGTAATGAAATGTGTCAATATAGGAAATGCTGCTAAACCTTTTGGAGGAAAAACAATAGTGTTTGGAGGCGACTTTCGTCAAATTCTACCGGTTATTCCAAAAGGACGAAGGCAAGACATTGTCAACGCAACAATTAATGCGTCTTACATATGAAATTCATGCGAAGTTCTTCATCTAACTAAGAATATGAGGTTGCAAAGTGTTGGGTCTGAAACTGAAGGAACTTCATTAGCTGAGTTCTCTGAATGGTTACAGAAAATTGGAGATGGAACAATCGGCGAAGGTGATGATGGATCGTCTGTAATCCAAATGCCAGATGATATGTTACTTGAAAATGGTACTGATCCAATTGCAACCATTGTTCAAAGCACATATCCAAATCTGAATGAAAGAATCCATGATCCTCATTATCTACAAGAACGAGCTATTTTAGCACCAACTTTGGATGTTGTAGATTCCATAAACCAGTATATGATTTCAAAAAATACTGGTGATTCATATTTTAGCTCAGATAGTGCAAGCAAATCTGATCAGGATGTGGATTCGACGATAAATGCTCATACACCTGAATTCCTGAACTCCATCAAATGCTCCGGTGTGCCAAATCATGAGTTACATTTGAAAGTTGGAACTCCTGTCATGTTACTAAGGAACATTGACGCAAGTCAAGGTCTTTGCAATGGAACAAGGTTACTTCTTACTAGACTTGCAGACCATGTATTGGAAGCGAAGATAATGACGGGATCAAGTGCAGGGCAAATGGTTTTGATACCAAGATTATCTATGACTCCATCAGCTTCAAAAGTGCCATTCAAGTTTCAACGTCGACAGTTTCCTATTACTGTTTCATATGCCATGACTATCAACAAAAGTCAAGGCCAATCTTTAACAAATGTCGGACTTTTCTTGCGCAAACCTGTGTTCAGTCATGACCAACTTTATGTTGCTTTTTCTAGAGTCACAAATTGAAAAGGATTGAAAGTTCTTATATGTGATGATGAAAAAAAACATACAAATACAACAGTAAATGTTGTATATAGGGAAGTTTTTAGAAATCTGTGAATTTCGTTTCGCTCAATTTTAGATAAGGATGTGTATAGTGTTCAGTTATTTCATAATTATTTTTGTTCCATAGTTAATCTGTAATAATTGTTAGTATAAAAAATTATGAATCAAATATCCAAGTATTAATGTATTAATACAAGGCTTTTGAATTTATATTCTCAATAAAATTAGATTTTACTTTTACACAATCATTTATATACATATACATGTGTATTGTACATATTGTCAATTTGAATCGCCATAATAGTTAACATTAGCTATGCATAAAAATAAGGTAATATATCTTAAATCTACACATACACTATAAGATTACTTTAAATAAATGCTAATGTTTTAACGTACACTATAGCATTACTATAAATAAATGCAGATATGTGATGTTACTGTGGAGAAATAAAGAAATATATAACACCACCAACTTTTATCTAATAATATTATAATATTATATGTGATTTGGAAAAAAAAAATTAAGCCTCATTTATAAATTTATACATATTAAAATATTAAGATTAGAAAAAAGAAAAAAAAAACAAAAAACAAAAATTTTGTCCACGTTCGCCTACATCCGTTGCCCACTAACACGCCTCCATCCATTGCCCACTAACCCACGTTCCATCAATTATAACTAATTAATATTGGTTATAAATGTAATCATTACATTTCAATACGCAGAACAAATATTTACTCAGCAGATCAATACTAACCCAGAAACATCATATACCTTTTTATAGGGTTTCTTAAAGAGTCTAAAAAAAAAGAAAAAAAAAAAAAAAACCCATATGGACTCATTCTGCTTTGTAGTCCGTGATGTAACACCTCAGAACATGCCTTCCGTCCTATTTGTTCGGCTTGCTCGATGCTACCATGTACCTGTCAGGGGAAACGCATTACGCATAAAAAGCATAGAATGTGTTTTTGAAGATGCAGAGGTATTTACTTCAATTTCCCTTTGTATTTAAAATTTTACTTCATCATTACCTAAATAAAATCATAGATATAAATCACTATGTTATTTTTTGCAGGGAGATAAGATCCATGCCACAATTCAGGGGCCTCCAATGTATAATCTGCAATGTCTTCCTAAAGTAGGGTTTGTGTATGCGATAAATGATTTTTCATTGGTTCAAGATCAGAATCATTACAAAACAACAACAAATGAATATATGATCATGTTCATAGACAACACAAAGATGGCCGAACTTTTCGAAACGGATTATGTTCCTCCCGTCCAGCATGTCAGTCTTAATAAATTCAAAATTAATATAATTCAGTTATGTGTACATTACTATTAATATATGTAATGTATATTTTTTCCAAATGTAACAGGAAGAAAGATTTGAGATACAAGTACATATGAACAATATTCACAGCTTGAGACGCTATTTACGCGTTGTATACCACCTTTGTTCCCAAAGACTGACAACTGAAGGGCTATTTTTTGTATGCAACAAGTGTGGACCAACATACCATGTCGACACCTTCAGGTACAATAAATAATAATTAACGATTAATTTTTAATACTTGCTTTATTAGAGCAAAGGCCGAGGTTCTCTTACAGGATGAAATGGGAGGCATATATCAAACATTTTGGGAGAAAGAATGTGCAAGACTCATTGGATACTGAAAGACACCATATTTTCGGCAATATTTACAATATAATTCTACTGTTTTTAAATCTTATTAGAATTAAATAGGGTTTCCTTTCGAGACTGAAGTTGTTATTTCTACTAATTTTAAGTTAATTAGTTTCACGTAAATATGGTTACAATCTTGCTGCTTGCAAAAGCTATAGATGCATGTAGCAATTTTATAATAGTTTTGCATAAATATTGACATATTACAAGTTTACAACAGGAAGGATGAAAATTACTGTTGAATCAATTACAGTAATCAAATTTTAACAAATTTATACATTAACATATTCTGTAATGGAAAAGGATGGGCCACAGAGACTTATCTATATATTACTATGTCCTCAATTTATGCATGTTCCAAATCTTCTGATGTGGATTTCGCTCAAATCAACATGAACTGCAATTTTCAAAACCGTTCTTTGCAGCTTACCCATTAATCATTTTACATTTCAGTAATAGTAATAACAACATGCAACAATAAATATGTTCTGCCCATAGAAATCACAACTCTCATGCTATCTAGTACATATTATGATAATGAAATCTGTTTCAAGATTTACACCTCTAACTATCAAACAAAATAATGGATGAAGATCTGGAAATACATTTTTGTTAATTATATAAAAAACACTTTAGATCTAATATACATATATATATATATATATATATATATATATATATATATAGATTCACCTTATAAATTGTTAAAAGCATTTTTCAAGATTAATATTATGAGATCTGTTATAAACCAAATATATTTACAAACTTGAAATAAAAAATATTGAAAATAATAAAACTAAAAATAAAAAGAACAAATAAAACAGATATTCGGAACCCGATCTATACTGAGGTCAGTCATTATTAAAGACTGCCTCTCATAAACGAGTTATCTTTCTATTTACCACTATAATTTTTCAAGATCCAAAAATTATTTTCAACGATCCGGAATTCTTCAACCGAATTATCAATCGGTTAAAATTTTCATAGGATTCCTTCATGCATCAACATTACAAGTCTACATTCCATGTAAAAATCAAGTAACAAAGATAACCCCAGAAAAAATAAGGTTAAATACACAATCGTAATTATCCGACATAAAAGAAACTTTTGGATCTGATAAACGATTCATAAAAAATAGTGGACTTACATAAAAAATTCAGAATAAGATAAGAACATTAAACCCACGACTACAGAGATCCAGCTTCTAAGACATTACAGCGATAAGCTTAAACGCCCCAAATCCGCAGATCTTAAAACAAAGAATAAGCCACAAAGAACTGACGCATATAGTTTATATAAATACATGTGTCTTTAACCTAATTTTACACACAAAATATGTAATGATGGGCTGCGGCCATTTACTTTAATTTTTTAAGGCCCAATCTGCACAATATATAATGGAAATGAAATGGCACATTGACATGTTATTTTAATTGGGCAGAAAGCCTATTTACCAATTATTAATATATCCACTTTATTTCTCTTTTAAAATGATAATAATAATAATAAAAAAACATGAAAACATAAATAATGAAAAAATGTTATGTAAATTAAATAAACATTGGAAATAATAAAAAAAAATTGCACTCATTATTTCCCTGCATTAGTGTACAAATTTTTAATATCCAATTTTAATTTATTGAACCATAAGTATCATTTATATGTATAACATATTATTTTATATACTTTATAGTTAGAACGAATCTAACTCGTGCATCGCACGAGTGAACAACTAGTTTGGTTAAAATATCAACGAAATCAACAAATAGGCACATGTTAGAGCATTATGGCTAAACTAACTGCATCCACAACTATTGGAGGAAAGCATGGAAGAGACGGTACATATTTACTGTAACTTTTCAATTAAGTTATATAAATTCATATAGAGTATTAGGGTTTAGATAGACTTATCTGTCAAATATGGCTCTTTATTTATTGAATAATAATTTGTTTATCATTCACCGCAGTATGTCGATTGTTCCTGCATCGTATAGTAATAATGTTAATTATGGTTAAAAAAACATAGTATGTTCACAAATATTCTATAGTTGCATAAGGGCTTCACACTTATGTGTTTATCAAACATCAAGAGAATTATGTAGTACATACATTGATTAATTAATAGTTAAAAAAGAAAAGAAAATATACAATAACAGAAACAAACATTCAACAGTTTTGCTTTTTTATTTCAACAGTTATGATCATTTTCAAACATAATTCATATTACTGATGAATAAAAAAAAGACCATGTTTTATCAATTGAGCACATAACGACTGAATATTATATGCTTCACACTTAGTTTGCATAACAAGTCTGTACATGAAATTCTTATTTAAACATCCTCACAATAAGTCTTCATCATCATCATCAAATTACACAAAATTTGTTAGCTAAAACATATAAACATTACTCAGCTACTCAATCTCTCCTGTTTTTAGGTGGTTGTTCATTAATTTTTTTTTTCTTTTTTTTTTTTTACTTTATAAGTAACTCAATTTTTTTTTTATTTTTAAGAAAAATCAGGGATTGAAATATATTAAGTTACACATATTTTATGTATAGTGGTATAAGATCAGTAGTACTTATCTGTAGCTTTCCGAATTGACTTCTCTCCAAACTCTTACTTTTGCAAATTTTGTATTCAAATTATTCTTGCCTATTTATATAACAAAAAATGTAGATATCAGTTCAATGTCATCAAGTGGTCATGGTTTGTAGTAGAGGTTTTGAGGAATCTGGAATCGGATTCAGGTTGGGAAGAACCGGGCTAGAGAACCGGGTTTTAGCCGGAACAGTTTTGAAGGTTAAGAGGGAACCGGGGTCAAGACGGTTATAACTGATTTATGCAACGGTTTAGAATCGTTGCGTGTAAAACCGTTGTGAAAGGTCCGTCTAACAGTTTTATGCAGTTGGAAACTGAATTGGTTACAACTCCTGATGCTTCTTGATTCGAGCTTAGACCTTTATATACATTGGATCCACTTGTAATTGCGAGTTGATACACGTTATTTTCCCTCTGTAAACACTACTCAATCATTAGAATTAGATAGCTAAGGTTCTTGAGCTCAATTCGATCTGTGAATTGGGGGTTTCTAGTTTTCTGGGTTAATTCCTGTAATTGATTGTTTAGTAGAGTGAATTGAGGTGTATTGAGCCTCTGAGGATGTAGATCACATTGATCGAACCACGTAAAATCCTTGTGTTCTTCATTTTTGTTTCTGTTTTGCGTTCGGTTTCTGTTTGGCCGAATTCTTGTTTGGTTTTCATTCTTTTTTGGCTTGAACATTGTTTGTGTGTGTTGTATGAGTTTCATTTCCTAACAAAAAAAATAAAAATAAAAAACAGACAACAAAGGGAATGTGTCAGTTATTTTCATCTGAAAGATCCAAAATAAAAAAATAAAACAAAACCAAATATTAGTTGCTATTAGATGTTATAACATACCTTTTCAGAATTGTTATTCACATGTGTTAAGCCAAAAAAGAATTTTAAAAATATCAGAATCAACATGCAAATGGATTTTTTTTACAACACCCCTGAATTTGCAAAAAAAAAAGAAAAGAAAAAGGAAACAATTACTATCAATCTATCAATAGATCAAAAAAACAAAAGAAAGGAAAAATGGATAATATGTCTTAAACCTGAGCTAAAATGTAAAATAGAAACATATCTTTTGATAATCATTCTGCACATCTGTGAAGCAAAAAATGAAATTTGATAAAATCCGATCCTACATGCTAATAGTGATGATGATGCCCGATTATCCGAGAAATCAGATTAGTCCAAATATCCTCTAGATATGGCGCCAACTTAGATAGGATCTGGTTATAATAAATTTGTATGTTATCTCAATCTTATATTTATATGCAAATATTGCCTTTCCTTAGTTATAGGATTATGTTTCTCTTGTATTTGTATAAAAAGGTGATCAATACAATTAGTGAAAATTGTACAGCAGAACCAATTATATTGTCAACGTATATTTTATTATATGTTATCATTGAGCCATTAAGATCCACAAACCCTCCCTGATGTCTTCCTCCCCTCCACCATGTCCACCATTGTTGAGTCTTCTCCCTCGTCTGATAACTCCCCTCCCCCACTCGTCCAACTCAAAGCCCTCACCCAACTTCCCCTTCGTCTCACCTCCACCAACAACGTCTCGTGGAAACTTCAGTTTACGTCATTGTTCCTCGGACTGGATCTCATGGGGTATCTCGATCGTCGCCCCCTCCACCCGAAACTATCAAATGAAAAGACGTGTCCGTACTGAATCCGGCCTTCATCCACTGGCGTTGGCAGGATCAGTTAATCCTCCACGCCCTTGTTGCATTGATCACCGAACTCGTAATTCCATTGATCGGCACTGCTACATCCGCGCATGATGCGTGGGATCGTCTACATCGTGTGTTCCATAAAAGGTCTCAATCTCATATCATTCACCTTGAAGATAAGCTATCATCCCTCTAATGTGGAACTTTTCCCGTCTCTGACTTTCTTCTCCAAATTAAAGTTGTCGCCGACAAACTTGCCACTCTTGGTGCTCCTTCTAGTGATGAGGATTTACTCATATACTGCACTCGCGGCCTTGGCCCCGCTTACAAGGAGGTTATTGTGGCGCTCCGTACTCGTGATACTCCAGTCTCTTTCGAGGAACTCTTTGACAAACTAATCGACCACGAGACGTATTTGCGTGACTCCGAAACCCTCTCCCACAGCCCAGCCTTTACCGTTAATGCAACTCAAGCAACTCGCTTTCGCCGATCGTCCAACTCCACCAGTTATCATCAGTCGTCGTCGTCTGCTCCAGTTCTTCTGCCACTACCATCCACTGTCGTCTAACCCCCCGGACCCTGGGGGATTCCTCGTGACTCCCGTCCTCCTGGGAACCGCCCCCCTGTTGAATGCCAATACTGCCGTCGTCCGGCCCACACTGCTGACAAGTGTTGGGATCTCTTTCCGCACCTCCGCCCGGCTCGCCAGCAAGTCAACTTTGCCCGTGCTTTTGATGCTGCGTCTGTCTACTCTCACACCAATCTGTGGATCCTCGACTCCTGTGCAACCAATCACGTTACACCATATCTCTCGGACCTGTCGTATCATCAAGCCTATAACGGCCCCGACAATGTGATTCTTGGAGATAACTCCTCTCTTGGTATTGCGAACACTGGTAACACCACTATTACATCTAATTTATGTTTAAAGCATGTTCTCCACGTTCCTCACTTAAAACATCATATTATTTTCATTTCTCATTTTTGTTCTAATAACTCTGCCTCTATTGAATTCTTTCTTGACTCGTTTTTTGTAAAGGATCTTCAAACTCGTGTGCCATCCTTCACTGGGGCCCAGCAAAAAATAACCTCTATGAACGGTCGCTGCCCGTACCGTCCTCTCCCAAAGTGTTTTCGGTCACCAGAGTATCTCCGTCCATGTGGCATAGCCGTCTCGGCCATCCATCTTCATGCACCACCAATCAAATCCTCGCCTCTCCTTTCTCGACTACGACATTTGCCTTGCCTTCGTCCTTTTCTTGTTCATCATGCTTAAGTAATAAGAGTAAAAAACCTTCGTTCGGTATTTCTAGTGTTACTTGTCGGGCGCCCCTCGACATTGTTTATTCTGATGTCTGGGGTCCCAGTCCTGTCGAGTCTATTCACGGCTTTCGTTATTATGTAATTTTCGTTGACCATTTTATGAAATACATTTGGCTCTTTCCCATGCGTTTAAAATCTGATGTAGCTACAATTTTTCCTATTTTTGCTCGAAGTATTCAAAAGCAACTCAATCTTTCTCTTAATACATTGTATATTGATGGCGGTGGTGAATACATCGCACTCAAATCCTTTCTTGACCAATCCGGCATCACCCACAAACTCACCCCGCCGCACACACCCGAGCATAATGGCGTCTCCGAACGCCGTCATAGGCATATCGTCGAAACGGCACACACTCTTCTCCATCACGCCGCTGTTCCTCCTAAATTCTGGCCCTATGCCTTTCACACTTTCGTTTATTTAATCAACCGTCTCCCCTCGTCCCCTCTACTCAATTGATCTCCGTACCTCGCGCTCTTTGGCCAAGATCCATCTTACTCCTCCCTACGACAATTCGGTTATCTCTATTACCCCTGGCTTCGTCCCTACGCTGCTTCCAAACTCGATCCTCGCTCTCGTCCATGCATTTTTCTTGGGTACGACGTCCCACACCACGCCTATACTTGTTTTGATCCGGCGTCTCAGAAATTCTTCATCTCGCGTCATGTTCAATTCGTGGAAGATGTTCTTCCATTCAAATCCATGCTATTTTCTCCCCAATCTGCCCCTTCTCCATTCTTCGCCCCTCTCGCTGTCCCAAACACCCCCATCTCTCTGCCGTTAGCATCGATGTCTCCTCCCGACGATATTCCCGCGCATGGCGTTGACGTAGCTCCCATTCATGACACTGCTATCGGCTCCTCCCCCTTACTGCCACTGCTGTCGGTTCGTCCGACCACACCTCCTCTCCCCCCCGCTCCTAACCATCACACTATCATAACTCATTCGAAAAATAACATCTTTCGTCCTAAGCATCTCAACTCTATCACCACTACTCATCCTCCTTCCTCTCCACTTGAACCCAACTGTGTTTCGCAGGCTATCAAGTCTCTTCACTGGCGTCGTGCCATGGACGATGAACTAAATGCTCTCCTTCGTAATCACACCTAGGATCTTGTCCCGACCTCCTCCGCATCCAATGTCGTCGGCTGTAAATGGGTCTTTCGGGTCAAGCGTAATCCCGATGGCACCATCGCTCGTTACAAAGCTCGCCTCGTTGTCAAGGGCTTTCATCAACGCCCTGGCATCGACTTCACTGACACATTCAGTCCCGTCATCAAACCCACCACTATTCGCATCTTTCTCACGCTTGCACTCACCTGGTCTTGGCCCATTCAACAACTTGATGTCAACAACGACTTCCTTCACGAATCTCTTCCTAAACCCGTCTACATGATCCAACCCCTGGTTTCAAAGACCCTCAATTGCGGAATCATATTTGTAGCCTTCGCAAGGCCATCTATGATCTCTGACATGCCCCTCGTGAGTGGTACATTGCTCTTAAGACCTTTCTTGTGTCCTATGGTTTCAAAACATCTCTTTCCGATATCTCTCTCTTTCTTTACCATAAGTAAAATGTTACCATGTTCTTCCTTGTCTATGTTGATGACCTTCTAGTCACCGGCAACGACACATCTGCTATTACAAACTTCATTCAAGCTCTGTCCGCCCGGTTCTCTGTTAAGGATCTCGGGTCCCTTCACTATTTCCTCGGAGTTGAAGTTATTCACACGCCCACCTCTATTTTCTTAAGTCAACATAAGTACATACATGATCTTCTCTCTCGCACCAATATGCTTGGCGCCAAGGAAGTTACGACTCCGGTCTCTCCTTCTGTCACCCTCTGCCTCGAGGATGGCTCATCCTCAACCGATCCTCGTGAGTATCGCCAAATTTTCGGCACCCTCAAGTATCTTGCTGTCACCCGCCCAGATATATCATTCATTGTTGGAAAACTCTCCCAATTCATGCATCGTCCCACTGTAAATCATCTCACCACTATCAAACGCGTCCTTCGCTATCTCAAACACACCATTTTTCATGGTCTCCTTCTCCGCCAAAGCTCGTCTCTATCTCTTACCGCCTTCTCTGACTCCGGCTGGGTAAGTAACGCTAACGATCGCACTTCCACCTCCGCCTTTGTCATCTACCTTGGCTGTTGTCCCATTTCTTGGTCCTCTAATAAGCAGTGCACAGTCGCGCGTTCTTCTACGGAGGCTGAATACCGGTCCCTCGCCACTTGTTCCACTGAGATACTCTGGTTGACCAACTTGCTTCGGGAATTTCGGGTCTCTCTGCCACAACCACCCACCCTCTTCTGTGATAATTTATCCGCCACTTACCTTTGTGTCAATCCGGTCCTTCACTCTCATATGAAACACATAGCTATAGATTATCACTTTGTTCGTGGTCATGTTAATGCTGGGTCCTTCCGTGTATCTTATATTTCCATTGTCGACCAGTGGCTGATATACTCACCAAACCTCTCGCTCCGGCCAAGTTTACCATGTTTCGTTCCAAGATTGGTGTATCCAATGGATCCTCCATCTTGCGGGGGCCTAATAGTGATGATGATGCCCGATTATCTGAGAAATCAGATCATTCCAAATATCCTCAAGATATAGCACCAACTTAGATAGGATCTAGTTATCGTAAATTTGTATGTTATCTCAATCTTGTATTTATACGCAAATATTGCCTTTCCTTAGTTATAGGATTATGTTTTTCTTGTATTTGTATAAAAAGGTGATCAATACAATCAGTGAAAATTGTACAACAAAACCAATTGTATTGTCAACATATATTTTATTATACATGCAAAGGGATTCTTTCTCATTTATACTAGATCTCTGCAAGAAAAGTAACAATTTATATTAATATTTCAAAAAATATTTGTAAAAAACATAATATGTTAAAAGGACAAGCTAAAATACAAAAAAAAAAAAAAAAAAAAAAAAAAAAGCATACCTTTCCAGAATATATTTTCACATCTATAGAGCCATAAATTTTAATTTGAAATAATCAGATTCAACATTCAAAGGCATTTCTTGCAGAAAAGCTCCATCATATATCGTCTCTATTTTTGCTCGATGCTCCAAAACAAACATGCAATGTAGTCAATAAGATTAATTAGTAGCATCAATATCAAATTGTTCAAATCAAACACATATTGGAAACAAAAAATTTCTATAAATTATTAATTTTTATAATATCAGAATAGTCGGAGAGTTGTAATAGTTTCAACTAACACTATTATTCACAATTTCGTTCCATTAGTCAAATTTATTCGATCAAAATACTCTGAATATAGAATTAAATTGAAAAATATAACATCAGAAACAAGTTAACCACATCTATGATGACTGATCCCTTTTCCGATTATGGAAAAAACAACATGCAATACTTTTTATGTTCAAATCAAGCAACTACTCAAAACATATGACTCATACATAGTATTAAAACTTCCGAAAAACATATAAAAATGAAATTTGTTTAATAGTAATGTTAAATCTAACAAAAAAATATAAAATAATCGGAATAATAGTGAAATACCTGCTACATATGTTCATATGTGGAAGTTTATTGCATTTTGTAGGGGGGAAAGTCTCAATCGGAAGCTGATAATTTCTGATTTTTCAAGACTTCTGTTAGCTTTCATCGTAGATAACTATTTCTAGTGTAGAT
Organism: Ajuga chamaepitys; assembly: GCA_958295605.1. NCBI lineage: Eukaryota > Viridiplantae > Streptophyta > Magnoliopsida > Lamiales > Lamiaceae > Ajuga > Ajuga chamaepitys. The sequence goes on along the minus strand of OY282497.1, from coordinate 30,753,066 downwards.
CTAAGATATATATGAAGATCTACCGAAACGCTAAGGGTATCGAAAGGGGCTTAGTTTCAGGATGTTATGAGTGGAAAAATGAACCATAAAACCTTAGATATCACCGAGTTTACAGCCAAATTCATGAAGGAAAACAAACACTTCAACTATCTGTTCTGTTACGAAATGAAAAGGTTAGAGGGTAGAAGAAGGGGTAAGTGTGCTGAAGAAGAAAGAACCATTTGAGTCATTTTTGAAACTCAAGAGTCATGACTCTTCTAGAAGGGAAACTGTCCAAATACGAAACCTTAGATTTGGGCTTATTGGATCTGCTGTTATGTTGGGCCTGGTTAATTGAATGTAAATAAAAACAAAATGGAGTCAGCCCATTCATATAGGGCTGTAGCAGATTTATAACATACAATTGGGTTTTTTTAGGGCTTTGAACATAAAGAAATAAAATATAGTCCACTTAATTTGTAATCTAATAGAATAGCCAACAGATCAGCCCAATAACATTTGTCTCTTATTAAGGTTTTTTTTTTTTTTTTTTTATTAAATTTATAATGACCTCTTATTTTAAGATAAATTATTTTTAATTAACTCATTTAATTTGCTAAAAAAATATGTAGTATAAATTGTACTCACTATTTTTTTTTTTTTTTAAAAAATTGAATCACAATATAAAATATTTAGTTAGTAATTTTTTATTTTTATCCAAAAATATATAATCTAATTAATTAATTTTTTAGTATTCTTTTTTCAATTTCCCTTCATAAAAAATATATGTAAAGTCTATTCAAATTCATGTGAACTAATTTGAAATAAATTAATATAATCAATAATTTATGTATAGTACGGGTTGTTTTGTTGAAGCGAATTATTTAGATTACTTGGTATGTTTAATTGATGTAATGGCGTGGATCTTAACCCTCAATTGAATGTAAATGTTGTTAAATTATTGAGGTGCTAAATTAAATTTATACATATTCTCTTCATACGTGTATTTCCAACAATTTTAGTTTTCTCTACTTGATCAATACAAATTTTAATGTTATTGGACGAATAACCCTAAATAAATATATCAAATACAGTTGTAAATTTATTATATTTAATTTACGTGGATATCCTACTTTTGTTTAAAGCTTATTAAATTTATAAGTTATTTAATTTGATGTTTCATTTTTTTGTTTCAACTATATCTGATTATTACTTATTCAATTTTGTTATTGTTATTTATTTATTGTGTAGTTAAGTACTAAGCATCTATATATCGAAAAAAATGTCACTTTAAATATATTTATTATTACTATATTATGTGTGAACTTATTATCTGCATCATTATTAAAATTTTCTATTTATTAATATTTTTTTTATAGAAAACAGTAACAACAGTATTACGAATACTATTGGTACTCCTTCCAGAACTTTGAAACGATGTACATTTGGTGATAATGTGGATCTGAGCAATGTGTCATATCCTTTTTCCAGGACTCCATTTGGCGATATCACTAATGGTAATTTATAACGTTTTATTGATTCAATTAATTTAGTATTTTGAATTTTTTGTTTTTTCTTTAGTAGGATTGACTTTTTTTTTAGTGTCAAGAAATGTTACTTTTAATTCTCAGAGAAAAAATAGTGGTACGAGCAACTATTTTAGTGACACACAATGTTCAAGTGCTACAAATCCATCTGATGGTGAAGTTATTGACTAAAGAGAAATTAAAGATGGACCATCAACAGAACCCCATGATACTCAATTATCAGACAAAAAATTAATTACAAGTATGTTATAAATATTTTTAATTTTATTATTTTATATTTATTTGAAATATTAAATGTAGATGCATTCGTTATTTACTTTTTACTTTTTCAAGTTCCAGAAAATGTTGTGACTTTTATACCAAGTAATACAAGTTCAATAAATTCATCAATTGTTATTGATTTGACTGTTGATGACCGAAATCTTCCACCAAATAGCCAGAATCAGCAACCTAAGCCCAAGAGGATTTAAAAAAAGTGTAAGTTAATTTATTTTATTATTATGAATGACATTGTTTTTATAACATTTGAAGTAAAAATAATTGTTTTAATTACCTAATTCACGAATTTTTTTATTTTTTTTTGTTTTGATGTATATAGTAAGTGCTAATAAAGCGCATAACAACAACACGTTGCCAATGGGTATGAATTAAATCCCTTTAACAAATCTTTTATGTTCATTTATGTAAGTCTATATAATGATACTATTTAACGCACCTATCTTTTTTATTAGATTATTGGGATTTTGGTGATACAAGTTATGTCTGCAAATTGTGGTGCTATGTTTTGGTACGAAGAGAGACTGACTTCCTATCCAAAGAGTTTTTACCCAATCTATAGTCTATGTTGCATGAAAGGGAAGATCCAATTACCCCTCTTGACCCCACCTCCTCAATTACTTCAAGAGTTGTTAAGTGGTCAAACTGCAAGGAGCAAGCACTACTTAGAAAATATAAGATCATATAATAATATGTTCTCTTTCACGTCTATAGGAGGGAAGATAGATTCTAGCATGAACACAGGAGGTGGACCACCTGTATTCTAATTACATGGTCAAAACTATCATCCAATAGGAAGTTTACTTCCTGGTGATGGGTCAACGCCCAAATTTGCGCAATTGTATATGTATGACACGGATAACGAAGTTTCTAATAGAATCAATATTGTGAGGTAATAATTCTAGATTTAATTTTTTTTTTTTTTTTAGGGTTAATTGCAGTAACCCCACCAAACTATCAGCGTTTTTACACATAAACCACTAAACTTTTTTTTGTTGCATCGATACATATAAACTATACAAGTTTTGCAGATAAACCACCAAACTTATTTTTCAATCGGCAGATAAACCACCAAACATATTTTCCAATCATTTTTTGTCAAAAATCCACACGTGACTTGCGCGTGATAAACTTTTAATGACCTTTTTTGTACAAACAACCTTTTTAGTATGCTAAAAGTGTAAAATTCTTTCACACTTTTCTTTTCCATAACATTTTCTTTGATCATCAATAGTTATCTCTCCTAATATCTAGGACCTCCATTGTTGAAGATGAGCTGCTCCTCTACCTACTAAAAAGCGTGTTTGGACAAAAAATAACCTTAAAAATTTATAACGCGCAAGTTACATGTGGAATTCTAGCAAAAAATTATTGGAAAATAAGTTTGGTGTTGTATATGTCAAAACCCTTATAGTTTAAACGTATGAGTGCCACAAAAAAAAGATCAGTGGTTTATGTGCAAAACACTGATAGTTTGGTGTGGTTGTTGTAATTAACCTTTTCTTTATGTTAATTAAAATAATGTTTAGAAAATGATTTTTTTCTTTTTGCTATTATTCATTTCCTTATGCTTGTTTGTAAAAACAACAGGGATAGAGATACATCATTCTGAATTGGTGAGGGATTTGAAGTCCATGCTAGATGATCATAATGTTTTGGTTAAAACATTTAGGATGACTGCACAAAAAATAACACAAGAAGGGCGAAATGATGTCAGAATTAAGTTGGTGAGTGACAGGACAACTAATCGTAGATGGTATAAATTACCAGCTGTGTCAGAAGTTGCAACATTGATTGTTGGTGATCGGAGATCGAGATATTATTGTTGAAACATAGAGCAGGTCATTGAAAAGAATAAATGAACTGCATTTTTCGTATTTAGGTCTTCAATATCCTTTTTTGTTTCCTTATGGCAAGGATGGATACAATGAAAATATTCCCTTTGCTAACGCTAGGAAGACTGTAGCCGGTGGTAGAAAGAAGGTGAGCATGCGAGAGTTTGCTGCATTTCGCTTGCAAGAAAGGACATCAGAGAGATCAACAGTTTTGAATAGTAGAAGGCTTACTCAGCAAGTTATCGTTGATCTTTATATGATTATTGAGTCAACCAGACTACTGTTTATCAGATTGAATCAGAAGGTCTTGCGTGTAGAGCTATACTGTTTATCAGATTGTATTGCCATCATCGTATACAGGTGGACCGCGTTACATGATTCAAAGCTGTTATGATGCAATGGCTATTTGTAAATGGGTCAATTATCATGATTTGTTCATCACATTGATTTGCAATCCGAAGTGGCCAGAAATTGCACGCTTTTTAGAACCAAGGAACTTGAAGCCAGAAGATCGACCTGATGTTATTGCTAGAATGTGTAAGATTAAACTGGATGCACTTATTAGTGAGATACGTTGCAAGAAAACTTTCGGCACTGTTATAGCAGGTATTCTAATTAATAGTTTTATCAACTTAATTTAAATAGAATTTTTTTTTTTTCACACATTAGCAATTATATTATATATGTTTCAATAATATGCAATGGTGTACACTATTGAATTTAAAAAATGGGGGTTGCCACATGCACATATTATATTTTTCCTTGCAAATGATGATAAGTTTCCCACACCTCCCGATAATAATCGAATTAATTCTGCTGAAATTCCTGATGAGTCCTCTGATCCCAAATACTACTCTGTGGTTCAACAATTCATGATTCACGGATCGTGTGGAATAGTTCGTCCAAATTCCCCATGCATGGATGATGACAGTAGATCTAAGCACTTTCCGAAAAGATTTGTTGATTGTACTTCTATAGATGATGAAGGTTATCCGGTATATAGACGTAGAGACGATGGAAGGACAGTCATGAAAAGTGGAGTTCCATTAAGCAATGGTTATGTAGTACCGCATAATAGATATCTCCTACTCAAGTATGGAGCGCACATAAATGTCGAGTGGTGTAACCAGTCTCGGTTTATAAAGTATTTGTTTAAGTACATAAGCAAGTACTGATAATGCGGCTGGAGATACAGTAGATGAGATAAGTATGTACTATAATTGTAGGTACATATCACCGTGCGAAGTAGCTTGGAGGATATTTGGTTTTGAAATGCAGTATCGTTATCCTCCTGCTGAGCGTCTAAGCTTTCACCTCAAGAATCATCAATCCGTAGTCTTTTCGGAAAATGAGCCTTTGGAGGATATTGCAAAACGACAAAGTGTAAGCCAAAGTATGTTTTTGGGATGGTTTGAGGCAAATAAGAAATACCCTGAAGCGAATGAGTTAATGTACGCTCAGTTTCCTAAAAAATTGTTTGGAAGCAGAAGACAAGGGAATGGGTACAGAGGGAAATGGGTAAAGCAATAGGTAGGCTTAATTATATCCCATCTGGTTCTGGTGATCCATACTATGCTAGGTGTCTTCTGAATATTGTCAAAGGTTGCAAATGTGATGCGGATATTCGAAAGGTTGGAATTGTACAATACGAAATGTACCGTGATGCTTGCTTTGCTAGGGGATTACTGGAGGATGACAAAGAGTTTATTGACGGCATTGAAGAGGCAAGTCATTGGGCATCTGCTCAACACTTGAGAGGGTTGTTTGTCAAACTTTTATCCTCCAATTCTACTGAACATCCTGAACATGTATGGGAGAAATGATGGAAGTATTTATCTGAAGACATTCTTTACAAACAACGTATTCAGTAGAAGAATCAAGGTATGCCATTAATTTATTTATATCTGTACGTATTTAGCTTCTTAATCTGAAATATTTTTTGACAAAGTTTTTTGCTAACAAAGAGTGTGATTATTTTGTAGATTTGACCTTGACTGAAGAAGAAGTAAAAAATCTCACTCTTGTGGAGATCGAGAAAATGTTGCGGAGTCGAGGGAAAAGTCTGTCTGATTACGATCCTATGCCAATTGTAGATTTCTATAGTGATGCGGGTTCTGGAAATCGTTTTGTTATTGATGACCTAAACTATGATCGGGAAGCTCTAACTATTGAGCACAACAAGTTAGTTGCAAATCTGACCGAAGAGCAAAGAGTTGTCTATTCCACTGTTATGACTTTACTAGATACTGGTGATGGAGGGGCATTCTTTGTATACGGTTATAGAGGAACTGGAAAGACCATTATTTGGAGGACATTATCAGCTACTATACGATGCAGAGGTGAAATTGTTTTGAATGTTGCCTCGAGCGGTATAGCGTCTTTTTTATTGCCATGAGGAAGGACTGCACATTCACGTTTCAAGATCCCACTAAATGTGCATGAAGATTCGTCGTCCAGTATAACGTTGGGTAGTCCTCTGGCTGAGATGATTGGGAAATCAAAATTAATTATTTGGGATGAAGCCCCAATGATTCACACAAACTGTTTTGAGACTCTGGACAGATTTCTCCAAGATATAACGAAGAAGAAAATTATGTTTGGTGGCAAGAGTGTTGTGCTGGGTGGAGATTTCAAGCAAATTCTACCAGTGGTGCCAAAGGGCACACGTCAGAATATAGTTCATGCAACCATCAATTCATCTTATCTGTGGCCACATTTCAAAGTGTTATGTTTAATAAAGAATATAAGACTCCAGAACCTTCCTGACGATGTTGAAGGGCATGATCTAAAAACATTTACAAAATGGATAGCAAGTATAGGTCATGGGGTAATTGGTGGTCCGAATGACGGAGAAGTGGAGATTGACATACCACAAGATATAATGCTACAAAGTGGTGAGAATCCAATTGCGACTATTGTTGAGAGTACGTATCCAGATTTTGGTACAATGGGGGATGATACATCTTATCTACATGGTAGAGCTATATTGGCACCTAAGCTGAATGTTGTGGAGTCTATTAATGAATATATGACTTCAAAGAACACTTCTCAAGGTAGGACATACTTAAGTTCTGATACGCCGTGTAAATCTGATACGAATGTAGAACTTTTGAATGATCTTCACACCCTCGAATTTTTGAATTCAATCAAGTGTTCGGGCTTGCCTAACCATGAACTCAATCTCAAGATTGACACATCGGTTATGTTATTACAGAACATAGATCATTCTCTTGGTTTATGCAATGGTACACGACTGGTGCTTGCAAAGCTCAGTGATCACGTTGTAGAGGCAAAAATTATATCAGAAGATAATGCTGGTGTGAAAGTTTTCATTCCTTGACTTTCTGTGACACCTTCTGATAAGAGAATGCCCTTTTTTATTTCAAAGGAGACAATTTTCTTTTATCGTTTCTTATGCAATGATGATAAATAAAAGTCAGGGTCAGTCTCTTAACCATGTTAGTTTATTCTTGAAGAAACATGTGTTCTGTCATGACCAATTGTACATTGCTGTCTCTCGCGTCACGAATCAAAAGGGATTGAAGAATTTAATATGTGATGACGAAGATCTGGAAAGAAAGACCACCACAAATGTTGTCTATAAGGAAGTTTTTCAAAATTTGTAATAGTTATGTTTAATTTTTTTTCAAATTTTATGTTATTATTGATATTTCATGTATTCACATTATGTTAATCGCCGATTCATCTTAGTATATATTTCATTATTACAGAACACCATTTTTTACTTTAGATTATATATTATATTTTATTTTACGTAGCAAAATATGATTGCTACATTTTTTCGCTTATTAATTATAATTATTGTCATTTCGAAAAAGATCTTCCCGTGCATCGCACGGGCAAATACAAGTATATACCAGGCCCACATATGTATAATCACTAATATACATGCACACACACAATACTAAAAATATATATATATATATATATATATATATATATTAAAATAATATATAAACACACCCACACACAACACATGGAAATACATATATACATCAATTTAGCCACATCAATACACACACACAAAATGTAACACTCCAAACCAAAAGCAGCAGACTTTATGTATGCCTTTTTAATTAATTTTCTACTAAGAAATATTTGGATTTTATTCTATTTTAAAGATTTCCAAGTCAATTGTTGAGGCTAATGAACTTTCAAGGAACAAAGTATTTTTACTTTATTTTACAGGAGAAGCTATTAAGGGGACCGAACTCACTCGTATCACTCGTTCGGATAGAAGAACGAAAGGTATTAAAGATAAAAATTATTAAGACATATTTTAAATCCGTTTAATATACGAGTAGCATTTTCATTAGGAAGTAGAGATTTGTAATATAGAAACCAAAAATTAGTATTGGGCTTAAGAAGTTAGATGTTGAACCTAATGTAGTTACTTTAGATATTTTAACAATAATAGATAATAAAATACCTAAGTACAAATATAATCCTACATATATATATAGATATACTATATAAGTGCATACGTGCATGCATGTTAAAAAAGTCAATAATAATCATTAAATAAAGGTTTGCATTTTTATAATAGAGAAAATGAAGAACTTTGCATACATGAGGTTGAAACGTGGCATTTTCACCACCACTAATTCAATTAGATGGATAAAATTTTAGTAAGTTCACTTTCACAACCCAAAATCCGAAGCTAAATCAATTGTATTCATGAATGCTGTATTTAACATGATCCCACATCAAAGAAACGGAAAATGGCAAGCTTATAATTTACTATATATAGTATGTACATATCAACTTATGGAATTATAAGAAATAAAAAGTTATCTGCCAAAAACATGTATGTGTTTATAATGGGATTTCTTTAATTAGGAATCCCTTAGTAATTTATTTTTTTTACAATATTTGAGGGTGCGTGTTAGGGGTTTTTGTGTAGTATATCAATTTTACGGTATGTTTAGTAATTTATTTTTTTTACAATATTTGAGGGTGCGTGTTAGGGGTTTTTGTGTAGTATATCAACAATATTTGAGGGTGCGCGTTAGGGGTTTTTGTGTAGTATATCAATTTTACGGTATGTTTAGTAATTTATTTTTTTTACAATATTTGAGGGTGGGTGTTAGGGGTTTTTGTGTAGTATATCAATTTTACGGCATGTCTTTTTTAATAAATTTTATGTTCTTATTTTTTAAATTATGTATATTTAAATTTAAATATTTTGTTGATTTATGTTAAGTAGGTGATAGATATGGTGCATATTAGTTAGCACACATGACTTAGGGTTCTTATATGATTGATTATCAATCTATCGATTTTGCTACGTGATGCAAAATCGGTACACACATGTTTATTAAATATGTTTATACCATTAAGATTTTTATTATTGATCACTTATGAGGTTCATATAATTATAAATATTATATAAATAAGATATTATATTATCTAAATATGTGAATTTTACTAGACTACACTAGTCATCAAAGTTCATGTTCTACATGCGACTTTGGAAAATTATATAAAAATATTTACTTTATATTTCTAAAAACTGTTATACGATGTTGTAACATATGATGTTATGAGTCTATGCTCAAAATTTTACGGTGTTTCGTTGAGTTAATGATTTTTTATGAATTTTAGGAAATAAGCTGATTTTAGAAATAAAATAGTAGAATTTGCTCTTAGAAAATGACTTTTATAAAATTATTCCTTTTTATTATTTGAAATCTGTTTTACTACGTTATATCATATAAAGTTGGGACGTTATAGTTAAATATTTAGAGGTTTTTTTTAAAATATATGATTTATATGAATTTTACAAGACAGACTGGCCACAAGACCTAAAAGTAATCAGTTGATTTCTAGTATAAGCTTTTTACAAAAAAGTACTTTTTGAGTTTTGACAAAATGTCTTAATATATTAAATTATATACACATATATATATATATATATATATATATATATATATTAATGTGTAAATATACTATATTATCAAATGTATACACATAAGTATACATGCGCACTAGTTTACATACAAAGTAAGATTATGATAGATATAATAAGTTATGATAAATAGAAGAATAATAAATAAAGCGATAAGACTAAATGTCTACAATCGGCGAGTGCAGTACGAGCTGGATCGGACCACCTTGGAGCTTCTCACAAGCAATTCAATCAAAGAATATCAACATCAGTCAAAGGATGTCTTCATGAAAAGTGGATAACTATGTAGCATTTATACCATTGAATTTCTACTATGATTTATATGTTCGCCTCCGGGCATATGATTACTCTCAAGTCATAAGATGGGCTTTTGAGTAAGGCTTTTGAGTCGTAAGATTGGCTCATAAGTTGGATGCTTTCGAGTCATAAGATTGGCTCTTAAGTGATCTTAACAATATGGCTTCGAGTCGTAAGATGGATTCCTAGTCAGACTTTTGAGTCGTAAGAATGGCTCCTAAGTCATGCAATATGGCTTCCGAGTCGTAAGATTAGCTCCTAAGTCAAAGACTATTGAGTCGTAAGATTGAATCCTTAGTCAATGATATATTATTGTGGTACATATTCATTTAGTACAACTGCTTACAGTATTTTTCCACTGGGTTCGCTTAACTCATGATGTCATGCTTAAAACATTTTCAGGATCAATGGATGGCAGGGGATCTAGCTGGCGCGGGCAAGTTCCGAATAAGAAGCATAATGAATAAAGTAAATGCATTTGAAGTTTAGTATCAAAGTAATAATCTTTAATTTACATTGATTAGTTAAAGTTGTAAGTGTTTTTAAATAGTTTTAAGATTTGGTAAAAGTTATTGGATTTTGAAGTCATAAATATTGTATCTTTTAAATATTTTTAAGGTAGAAGTTTCTCTTACTTGTGATATTTAAAAATATATTAGAGATTTTGACTCAAAGATGTAGGTTTGTACGAGTTAGCTTTTTATGTAAATAATATTTTAATTAATAATTAATGAGAAATTTTCTAACTCGTATTTTTTTATTAAAAGGTCTTCCACTGAAGTATGTTTTAGTGGCAACCCTTCACCTGCTTGCGGGGCTGGGGTGTTACACAAAACCACAGACACAAACTTCTATACATATATGCAGTCATAACTACAATTATACACCCATTAGCACACTATCACATACATAACACCAAGATATAATCATTTAATGAAAATTTGAGAATCAACCATATAGTGGTGATGCACTGATGATGATCGAGAAATGGATTTTAAAGAAAAAAAAAAAAGAGACATTAGGCGTAAATAATAAGAGATGGTAGGCGTACCTTGATTTCTAAAAATCGGCGGAAGAAAATAATAATAATATCGGTTGAATGAAAAAATACCTTATATATAGATGACATAGGTATTAGGGTTTAACAAAGAATCCTAATTTATCTTGGAATTTAAAATTCTGATGGATTTTGATAAATAAGTAGAGTCTAATGGACTTGAATGTATAAAATAAGGCGGGCTTGAAAAATAAATTGATTAGGAAGATTCTTTTGGCCCAATAAAAATAATAAAAATAATAATAGTTTATAAGTAGAAGATAAATAAATAAGTACTAAATTATACGGGGTGTTATATACTACTCCCCTTAGAAAAATATCGTCCTCGAAATTTAGTTACTATCATTAGTAGAGTGAGAACAATCTTGAATTCCCTCTTGGAGCTTGTCCTCTCTTTTTTTGTTCTTTCTCTTTGTAGACTGGATATTTGGAAGGATCATGTCCAGGTTGTTTGTACCTATAGCACTTACCTTGTCCTTGTAGGCATTCTCCACGATGATTACGCCCACAAGACATACATAATGGCTTTCGGGTCCAAGTACTTGAATTGTTGTTCCCCTCGATCCTTATTTGCTTATTACTATTACCATTTCCATTTTGGTTTTTTTCTTCTCTTTTTCTCTTTCCTGAGCCCTCAGCTTGTTTTCTACTCTGAATGTCCAAATCTTGACTAACAACTATCTTTTGTGCCCGAGGTAGCGTCTGAGCGTACATTAGGCCATCATGTCCTGCCAGAATTTTGCATATATTCGGTCATAAATTCTTTTGAAATCGATCCGCCTTCTTCAAATCAGTGTCAACTAGGTGTGATGTAAACCGACATGACTGGTTAAATCTTCTTTCGTACTCTATCACGGTCATCCTTCCCTGGGTCAATCTTAGAAACTCGATTTCCTTTTGATCACGGTAGGACTTGGAATAGTACTTCTCCGTCACTAACTCTTTGAATCCATTCCAAGTTAAAGTTGCACGTTCTTCAACAGGTCTTTCCCTCCAGTGACCAACCTACCAGTGGTCTGCATCCTCAACGAGTTGATATTCAGCACAAAGAACCCTGTGAGCATCGGTACATCCTAGCAGCACATATGTGCGTTCGAGTAATCTTAGCCAATCCTCAACAAAGGTCTTCCCTCCATTGAACTATGGTGGAGCATAACTGCGGAATAACTTCACCATTTGAGCTTGATTGTTTCCGTGGTTCTGAGCATTATGAAAGACATTCATGAAATCATTGAACATGTTTTGTCCAACATTGCTAGCAGCAGATTGAGCATGTTGTGGAATGGCAGGAACATTTGCTTGGTTTTGGACTTGTTGGCCACATCCCCGACCTCGTCCTTGGTTTTGAGCCATTTATCTATAGGCAAACGTAGTTGTCCTTCACTTTTTTCCATCGCATTTGTTTACAATAAATAATAGAATATTATCCATAGGCATGCCTATAGCTTATCTAATAAATCTCGGACATAGTAAAAGTGAACGTCATTGCATAGTTGTTGAATAGTAACATAGCATACCTTGTTGATGGGGCTGGTGAGAAATGATGGAGGTGGATGATCATAGTTAATAGACTGAATTTTGTTCAAATTTAAACGCAATTACGAGAAATAAATTGACCCTTTTGAGGACACAAGAAATTACCATAGGCCGGCAAGAACACCGCTCTGATACCATACTGTAACACCCCAATTTTCTAGAATATTTATAGACACTCATTTAGTAGACAAAACATACATTTCCAATCGCACTTTATAAATAAAGTAAAAGTAAATTTACCCTTTAACTAAGCAGAAGCGTAAATAACTTGTATATGAAGGTTAGAAATGATATTTTGTTAACAAAAAAAAATAAAATTGATTCACCATACTAACTTTCAATTTAAAATAAATAAATAAAACAAACTACACTTCTCAATTCACTCCAAAGAACTAACAAAAAACCCAAAAATTCAAGTATTTGTAAAACTCTACTTTTCCTAATAAAATTCTTGAAATAAATAACAGAAAAATACTGAAGATAAGCAGACCCAAAAAAACTTGACTTTACTTGCATCCACCACCTCGCACCATCACCAAACTCAATTTAACCTGTAGACACTTAAATGTAAATGGGATGAGCAAGCCACAAGCTCAGTGAGGATAAATTTGTCGGCTCTAAATACAGTATATGCAATAATAATGAAGCATACAACACACTGTAAATAGATGTTGATTAACATAGAAAACCTTTTACATGTTGATTAGCATAACACATCACATACCAAAGCATAACATAATATATAACCTGTTGCTTATAGCCTATGGAATGTTGTGCATAGACATCAAAATAACATATAAAGCATTTAAAGTATACAACAACTCAGTAGTTTAGAAATCCCCACCTGGAATAAAGAGAAGTGTAATGTAGATGCAGAAGTTCTATGGTTCTTAGACTTTGCTTGCCTCGTTACCTTGTCATAGCAAATATAGTCGCTTAATGACCGCACTGTCGGTGCAGTCAAATAAGATGTTTATTAACCTAACTATTCCTAACAGTAGCTAGAGCAAGTCAGGGTCGATCCCACAGAGAACATGAATTAATCAAATAATTGTACTAACCAATTTTATATAAGTAGTTATAATAATATAAATATAATATGGGGGAGTTTTGATGAGATTTAATTAACTAATGCAAATAACAAGTAAACTAAAGATTAATTAACTAGTGGATAAAAAGTATTCCCGCCTTTAACCCAGTATCCCCCTAGCCTGAATACCCATGTAACTAATGCAACTACTTAACTAATTAGTTCTGAGACCCTACTCCAAGAATTAATAGGTACGCTTAGCTAACCCTTGTTACCCCTTAAGTATAATTAATCATAAGAACTTAGTAATTAATCCTATCCAATTAAGTAGTCCTAGGAGATGCTCGCTAGAACAATATTAATCAGAGGGAACTAAGGTAACGGAGCATGTACGGTGTTGTAATCACAAACTCGGTACAAGTGACCGCGACTTTATGTTATCCTAGCGATTAACCACTTTTTGCTACTTTTGGGCATAAACGCATAACAATTACGGATTATGAATTCATGACCTAGCGACAGCTATATGCCTATTACTAGGGTGATCAGTCCACATAACAAACATATAAAAGATATAGTAATCCAATAACACAAGTAATCTCAGAACATAATTAAGTTAAAGCAATTACTGAATTAATTAGATAAATAACAGTCTAGGGTTCAACATATTCAAAGACAAGAAAATAAAAGCTTAGCCGATCATAGCGATCACTAAGAACAAACTAATAAAAGAAAACATAAAACTATAAAACCCGAATCGCCGAATCTTGAGTCTTCGTGTTCTTCAGAATTTCCACGTCCGAGCTCTTGAATCAATATAAAAGTTCTCCCTTGATGTCTAGAGCCTTGAGATATTTATAGGAGTACATCTTTAGGATAAAGAGGGATAAAACCTAATTGGAATAGGAAAATAAGTCTAAAATTTGTCGTTGAGCTTGTGGGCCAAGTAATGGGCCGACACTGCATTCCTTTTCCAACTTCAAAGCTATTTTTGAGGGTCTTATGGTCATTTTTAAGTTTTTCTTCTTCCACGCAAAGTTGTAGCTCTTCGAATCAGCTTTTCAATGCCACCAATTGTGCCTAAATCGGAGTTATAGATCTCAAGATATGGCCAAAATACTAGAGATGTGTCAATCTGTCTCGGCCGAGAATGACTGTCTCGGCCGAGACTCTTCTACAGCCTGAAATCCGAATTCTCTGACCTTCTAGCTCGGCCTAGCTCAGTTTCCTGCAACTTTTGAGGCCATTTTTTCTTGGTTTTTTACTTGTGTTACTTGTTCTCAACATCCATTATTAGTCGAGTTCGACTTTTTGGTCTAAATTCACCCAAATAACTTCAAAACAAGTCACAAACATCAAATTGCCCAATAATACAAATACGAGCAATACACGGTCAATTACGCATGCAAATGCCACTAAATAGACACTTAACTCGACCTATTATGCATGCATAAACACGTTTACCAAATCCCCCCCAAACTTAAACCTTTGTTCGTCCCGAACAAAATAAAGTAAAGAAGAAACACAAAAGACACGTGTTAAAGGCGACTTTAAGTGGCAAACAAAGTTTCAGAGCACATTTTCATTAGAAAGACAATACGATAATCCGAGCATATCCGACATAGCAACTTAAACTACTTTCGAGACTCGATATTTTCAACAAGTGATCCTTACCGGTTAAGTGTATCTCTCATCTCTCAAGTGTATAAGGTAAATTCAATTCACTCACATTGGACTACATGTAGCGCCTACCATATGCTTGCCCGTTATCTAAATCAGACCTCGTACTTGACATGTGTGATATAAGATAAAAAAAAGGTCTTTATTTAGGTTGTAATGTAGGCTTAAGGTAAGGTGGGAAATATTTGGATAAAAGTGACTAATCTTTGGACTAATCGAGTTTTTTTCTACTCAACCACCCCTCAAAACAATCACTCAATCCTCACTCTCCAATTTCAGCAAACCTTCCCGCAAGAAAGTTTCTTCAACCCTCAAAAGTACTTACAATAACCTAAGTGCTTTTTCACGCTTCACTTGGGTACCACAATTTTGGAACTACCCAATTTTTCATAAACTCAAGCAATTAAGCACTTTTAGACTCCTAACCTCTCCTTTAAACAAAAAGAATAACACTTATGTACAACGGACTCTTTCTTTTCTTTTCTTTTTTTTTTCATATGAATAACTATTCAAACAATGACCAATACATCACACTTTACACCCCCTCCCCCAAACTTGGTTGAAAACCAATGTTTGTGGGGAAAAGAGTGGGATGAATTGGTTCTAAACACATAACACTTAGGAGAGGTTATTTTAGTCTCAATTTCGTGACCTATCTTTTTTATTTCCCTTTCTTCCTTTAAAACTTCCCATCTTTCATCCATATCAATCCCAAAGGTTCCCTACTACCTTCCAATCCTCCTCCCTCATACTCACTCTTAGTCCAAATGGGCCAAAGGTTTCATATAGAAAGGACATGGATTGTAAAATAAGCCTATCAATGAAAATGCTACAAAGCTCAATTGGGCTAACGGAAAATTTTTGTTGGGCACAAGGGCAACATTTATTGGCTGAATAATAGGGTAAAAAAAAAAAAAAAAAAAGGCCTAATATCATTTCCTACATCACATCATGTCCAACATATTCACAATAAAGACTCTGGGTAAGTTCTAGAGACGACTACATATAACCAATGAATTCACACCGAAAGAATGTAAAATATTACTCCAAAGATGGGAGTACAAAATTTGGCTCAAAAACTCACAGGGTTATAATTGATCACAAGTCTCAAGTACAAGCACAATTTATTCTTCGTTACATGTCATGCTCTATCATACGTCATTTTTTTAAATTTTAAGCAAGAATCATGATCATCATTAACTAGTTGCACACTTATCAATTTCTCATATCTTGCCTTAAAAATAGGCAGTTACAATCAAGGTACAATCTCGGGTTGACTCAATCCTAGACTCAACTAAAATGCAAAATACATAACAACTAAACATGACCCAACTTGCAAAGATAGTGGCTCACAGGCCAGACGATCAACCAAGCAATTGGCTCACAGGTCATACAACTATGGCTCACAGGCCAACACTCAATAAATAAACAAGAAACTCGCAGCTAGCACAAAGCAAGAAAATATATGAAAATAAAGCTCAAAGCTCAAAAAGCTTAAAAGCGGCCAAATCGTCCCACTAACACCCCCTCCCCCAAACTTGGTTAAAAACCACAGTTTGTGGGAAAAGAAGGGTGCGATTTGGTGCTTACTTACAATGCTACTACTAAAATGGTGGTTGGAAACTATGCTTGCTCCATTATTTGGCTATCACGCCCCACCGGATATCCTTGTTATATCCATCCTGCTCCACTACTTTGATTTCGAGTAATGTTAGTTCCTACATACTTTTCAAAAAACAAGAATAAAATGCATCAAACAAAAAAAAATGCATAAAATAAAATAAAAGTACGATAAACATCGGGTTGCCTCCCGACAAGCGCCTTTGTTTTACGTCGTTGGCTCGACCGGTTCTTTCCTTTTATAAAATATCCCAAGGAGGTTTGCCGGCTGGTCTTGACGATTGTGGCTCCTCCACTACTGTATGAGTTTTCATTCTGACCCGTTTCCTTCTCAGGTATGCACTTTGAGCAATGTTCAAATTGTACCCGCACTTTAATTCTTTTTCACAGACTGTTTATAACACACTAGGTGACCCAGTGTGTGTCATGAACTCAACATATGGCAGAGTACTGGAAAATTCAGTGTTTGTCTTCAATACACTGTCTGTCAGCACATTTGATGACCCAGTGTGCATCTCGCCTCCAATGTGCGTTTGTTCAGCCTGACTTTCAATGCTCTCTTCATTCTGCAGCACTTGTACGGGCTTTTCATCCTCTCTAGGTTGTTCTTCGCTCCTCAAAATCACGGCATGTTGGTTCATTAGATTTTCCTTGGGTTGGGATGCCAATTTTTCTCTTTCTTGGTTTTCTAACCTGCATACCACGGTAATCAATTGACTAATTTGAGTCTCAAGGTTCCTTATTCTCAACCGTGTCTCTTCCTGAAATTGCAGAGTGTTAGAAGCCAAGATTTTCACCATATCTTCCAATGACATATTGGAACTTTGTTCCATCACGACATCAAAAGAAACAGTAACAGTCCTGCAGAAAGTAGCACTTCGACAAGCACATAGGATGACCCAAAGATTAGGAATAGTAATGAAAATAAATAATAAAAATTAACAGAAGAAAATATGTATCTAAAATAGTAGAGAATATGGTTAACACAAGAAACACAATTAATTTCAACCGTTCCCCGACAACGACGTCAAAATTTGACCGCGCTGTCGGGTGCAGTCAAATAAGATGTTTATTAACCTAACTATTCCTAACAGTAGCTAGAGCAAGTCAGGGTCGATCCCACAGAGAACATGAATTAATCAAATAATTGTACTAACCAATTTTATATAAGTAGTTATAATAATATAAATATAATATGGGGGGAGTTTTGATGAGATTTAATTAACTAATGCAAATAACAAGTAAACTAAAGATGAATTAACTAGTGAATAAAAAGTATTCCCGCCTTTAACCCAGTATCCCCCTAGCCTGAATATCCATGTAACTAATGCAACTACTTAACTAATTATTTCTCAGACCCCTACTCCAAGAATTAACAGGTATGATTCGCTAACCCTTGTTACCCCTTAAGTATAATTAATCATAAGAACTTAGTAATTAATCCTATCCAACTAAGTAGTCCTAGGAGACGCTCGCTAGAACAATATTAATCAGACGCATAGGGAACTAAGGGAACGGAGCAGGTACGGTGTTGTACTCACAAACTCGGTACAGGTGACCACGACTTTATGTTACCCTAGCGATTAACCACTTTTTGCTACTTTTGGGCATAAACGCATAACAATTACGGATTATGAATTCATGACCTAGCGACAGTTATATTCCTATTACTAGGGTGATCAGTCCACATAACAAACATATAAAAGATAGAGTAATCCAATAATACAAGTAATCTCAGAACATAATTAAGTTAAAGCAACTACTGAATTAATTACATAAATAATAGTCTAGGGTTCAACATAGTCAAAGACGAGAAAATAAAAGTTTTTCCGATCATAACGATCGCTAAGAACAAACTAATAAAAGAAAACATAAAACTATAAAACCCGAATCGCCGAATCTTGAGTCTTCGTGTTCTTCAGAATTTCCACGTCCGAGCTCTTGAATCAATATAAAAGTTCTCCCTTGATGTCTAGAGCCTAGAGATATTTA
Organism: Ajuga chamaepitys; assembly: GCA_958295605.1. Lineage (NCBI taxonomy): Eukaryota > Viridiplantae > Streptophyta > Magnoliopsida > Lamiales > Lamiaceae > Ajuga > Ajuga chamaepitys. Next base: position 30,734,288 of record OY282497.1, on the reverse strand, counting down.
TAGGAGTACATCTCTAGGATAAAGAGGGATAAAACCTAATTGGAATAGGAAAATAAGTCTAAAATTCGTTTTTGAGCTCAAGTAATGGGCCGACACTGCATTCCTTTTCCAACTTCCAAGCTGTTTTTGAGGGTCTTATGATCAATTTTGAGTTTTTCTTCTTTCACGCAAAGTTGTAGCTCTTCGAATCACCTTTTCAACTCCACCAATTACGCCTAAATCGGAGTTATAAATCTCAAGATATGGCCAAAATACTAGAGGTGTGTCAATCTGTCTCGGCCGAGACTCTTCTACAGCCTGAAATCCTAATTCTCTGACCTTCTAGCTTGGCCAAGACTTACTAGCTCGGCCGAGCTCAGTTTCCTGCAAGTTTTGAGGCCATTTTTCTTGGTTTTTGACTTGTGGGACTTGTTCTCAACATCCATTATTAGTCGAGTTCGACTTTTTGGTCTAAATTCACCCAAATAACTTCAAAACAAGTCACAAACATCAAATTGCCCAATAATATAAATACGAGCAATACACTGTCAATTACGCATGCAAATGTCACTAAATAGACACTTAACTCGACCTATTATGCATGCATAAATACGTTTACCACTTAAGAAAACATAGATTTGAAAATAGAATTGTATATAAAATAATAATACATATAAATATTAGGGCTCAAAAGAATAAGTCCAGTATAAGGAACTGGATTATAGTCTTCGAACAAGTTGAGAATTTGGATTAAAAAAAAAATGTATCATAATCAAGAGTATCAGAAAGTCGGAAAAAATTAATTTAGTAAAGGCATTAAATTCAAAGTTACCTACATCAGTACCATACATATGTATATAGTAGCATAGCATAGATGTAAATACGTATGTAATTTCTTGCATCATACATCTACGGAATCACATAAATATGTAGTGTATATATATATATATATATATATATGCACATACCAGGCACACATATGTATAATCACTAATATGCACGCACACACACAATATTAAATATATATATATATATATATATATATATATTATAATAATATATAAACAAACGCACACATAACACATGGAAAGACATATATACATCAATTTAGCCTCATCAATACACATATGCAAAACTTATATATATTACAACATCACGTCAAATCAGTCACTACATAACCATAATTATTTAACATTACCTTTGTTCTTTTATGCAGAGCACATTTATACACAAAATCACAGACGCAGACTTCTATACATATATGCTGTCATAATTACAATATACACCCATTAGCATACTATCACATACACAACATCAAGAAATAATAATTTGATGAAAATTTGAGAATCAACCATATAGTGGTGATGCACTGGTGATGATCGAGAAATAAATTTTAATGAAGAACCAAAAAGAGACGTAAGACATAAAAATAAGAGACGGTAGGCGTACCTCGATTTCGAAAAATCGGCGGAAGAAAATAATAGTATCGGCTAAATAAAAGAATTCCTTATATATAGATGACATAGGTATTAAGTGTTTGACAAAGATCTTAATTTATCTTGGAAATTAAAATTCTGATGGATTTTGACAAATAAATAGAGTTTGATGGGCTTGGATGTATAAAATAAGGTGGGCTTGAAAAATAAATTGATTGGGAAGATTCTTTTGGCCCAATAAAAATAATTATAGTTTATAAGTAGAAGATAAACAAATAAGTACTAAATTATACGGGGTATTACATCCACCAAGTATTTTGAAGCTCTTTTGATTTAGCTAAAAAATTTGTTTACTTTTTGTGTCATACAACTCTTATTGTTGCTAGAATCTCTATACTACCTTCAATTTTTTTTTTTGTTCTTTTTCTTCAAAATCAGCATCGTAGGGGGATGTATTTTTTACTGATGTATCTCTTTCCTACACTACAGTCTCATTTATTTAACACACATAATTTTTTATATTTTGTTGCGTATGCAAAAAAAAAAAAATTATTTCTTTACTTTTTTCTTAAAGGTAGACTAAATAATCTATCATTTTCTAGCAATAACAATTTTTTTCTCCTCAACACTAACTTCTATTTCCTCACTTCTCAGTCATTCACTCCATTTTTTCACTCTTATCTTCTTCCAATCTAAACCTAGTAAGTCAAATACATCGGTAACCAAAATACCTGATCTCGAATTTGTCCATAATTATTTAGTAAAAGCACCAAGAAATGAGTAATTCAATTTTGAAAAATCAAGGACAACTGAATCTTCAAAACAAACATCACGAATAAAAGATCTCGCATTATTTCGGGGACTAATATTCACACTTATTGAGCGTAGACAAAAGCTAATATGAAAGGAGACGAAGAAAAAAACAAAACACAAATCAAAGATGAAACCTTCCCCTATCTCTCATGAGGAAGATGAGGGAAGAAGATGGCGGCTATATTTAGGGTTGTAGATGAATGTGTAAAGAGAGATTTTTATATGGTAGACCTTGTCTTTGTTCTCTGGATAGCCGATATGACATCAAATATTTTACATATTTCTATATTAGTGAGAATGTAGGGGAACCGTGTCATGAGTAACTAGAATAAGGACTCTTTTGCAAGTTCAAGAAATAGGATCATATACTTGAAACTACAACTTCAAAATAAACATTTCATCATTTATATAGGAATGATTAGCTTCATTATGCAATCATACTTAATAAAGACGATACTTTTTTATTACCGGATGTTCCACCACCGAAGCAAGATATAGATCTTATCTAGGATTCTAGTTTCTAATCAACCATCAACAAGTTCTAAGTGCGCTTTTAAGGTGAGATACATGTGTTTAAAATTGATTATACTTTTAAAGAAGTGGTTTTGAATTGAATTATGTTGTATTTGAAAATATAATTGATTTTGATCAACATTCCAAAAGTTAATTGAGAGAAAAAGAAAATAAAAGAAAAGATATTTGATCTTCCCACGCTTCTAATATTGTCAATCATTGTTAATTGTTGGTTTTCATTACCCATAAGATGTCAGTCTTGAATAAAGAACATAAATATTTATATTACAATTTGCAAATTAAAAAAATAACTATATAAAAATGTAATCAACTTTGGGAATTGGGACAATGATACACAACTATATTACTTGTAGAGTAGGATGACGGTTAGACCCAACAAATTTGTCAGTGCTTCTTTATGTTATTATAATATGTATTTATCGTAATTCAAATTCCGTTCGCAAAAAAGAACCCAAAAGAAAAATTAAGAAAGCAACAAAAGAAAAAACAGAGAGACCTAACTTCAGTGGTAGGTCAATTCAGCTGAAATATCAAAATTTCCAACAAAAAGTTGGCCATAACTTTTCGGCCTAGATAGATGTACTTTTTACAAAAATTGCGGCCCACCAAGGTCGGACCAATTATTAAAAAAGTTGTGGCCCATCAAGCTCAAGATATGGATTCATCATCAAGCTCAAGATATGGATTCATATATGGAACTACGCTTAAAATAAACCTGGGCTAAATACTGCCCTAATTTTCTCTAATCAACTACCATTTAAATAGGGTGATTCTATACACAATCATCAAATTTCTTTATACAGCCCCCGTATAAAAATATGTTACTACCTCTGTCCCAAATGAAGACCTCTAAGGGGCACACATATTAAGAAAATCTATTTTTTTTCTTTTTCAGTTGACTTTTCAAAGGTAGTACAAAAGTTAATTGAGATTTACTATATTACCCTCTCTCTTTTCATTTACGGTTCCTAAACAAAACACATTCAACATTGCTTTTTGTTTGTCTTTTCTTAATAGTGTACAAAAACAATTTTACCCTTTCTGCTATCGGAAAGATATCATCTTTAAAACCATTCATCATGTCCAAGAAGCATATGCGTTATGAAATTAGACGTTGGATTTTGAGATTTTCAGCATGGATGGTGATATGTGGAGCATCCAACACAAGTTACTAACCACTATTAAAGTATGACATCTTGTTCTTGACTTTGTTGTCTAGAGTCGTCTCTCTAGAGAAAATGGATCCATTGTTAGGTAGGTACCCTAACATACAATGTTGAACCATAAACTAGGTCGTTTTGATTAAAATAACGTAGTTTTGGTGGTCAAGATCAAAACGACCTCGTTTTATGGTCCAACAATATGTGTCGGGGCACTTGTCCAGCAGACGGAATTTGAAGCCATTTCTTAGATCTTTGCATACAAATGATGACCTTAATTTTCACCTTATGGAAATTAAATCTATCTATTCAAACTATGAACTTGATAAGCCACACCAGTCTTGTCCGAAAATATTTTTGAAAGTATCAGTCCTGACATATGGTGCCAGTGATGTAATTAGCGACCTTCTGAATTCTTCTTATCAAGCATATGGTGTGATAGTACGAATGGAACAAGGACATGAGCAGGAGAATTATTATTATGAAGAAAAAAATAATTTTGAGTGGATATACGGCTGTGAATAAGGAGTGTAGGGGCAAATTTGAGATTTTATTTAACCTTTCTTATTTTATTTGGAGTAGTGGCTGTAAAGAGAAAATATGTGGTTGTATTTAAAATTTCCCATTCAAATAAAATAAAATAAATTACACTAATTCTCTTTCTAACCCCTATTCTTCCAATTTATCTTATACAATTTCCTTTTCAATGTTGCCAAGATATTTATTCAAGCACATGAATTTTATTGTTCGACTCATTTGAAAGACACCACACGCTAAGTACACAATACGTAAACACAATTTTTTTACTTTTTCCATATTCAAAGAAACAAAATCTAGGTTAAGCACGGCGGCAACTCCATTTTTTGGCAGAGTTGACACACCTAATTTGAGAAGGCAGTTAAATAAATGCCCCCACTTGTTTGAAGCCCTTTTTTATTTGCAAAAGAAAGAAATATTGGGGGAGGGGGAGTGGCAGTCTTGGTTGTTTTATGTGATATAGAAATGATTATTGTTAATGGAGGAGGGCGAAAGTTATGGTTGTTTATAACCCCTAGTGGTTCGGCCATGGAAGCTGCAAACTTGAACAATTCACAAATGAAGTTGCGGTTGTGAAGTTAAAAAATTATATGATTGTAAATTAAGAAATAAGGGGAAAAAATGAATGCGGATAATTTATTTTAATTTTATAAAGTGGTCGCTACAAAATGAGAAAATATAGTTGTGTTTAGAATCACTTATGTATTTTTTCCAAACACTGGCCTAATTACCAACCATCACATCTGATGACACATCACATAACTCTCGAATGGAATTATGACAATTACATATTATACTCCCTCTTGGCTTAGGGTTTTGGCATCCACCAATTGGATATTTCCGGTGTCCTCTCATTTTGGCAACGGCGGATCCTGGTGATCTTGGCTATATTTGACCACCAACTGATCGAAATCTCGGTGATCTTCTTCTCTGCTATGTCTTCTATTACAATAAGTTTTGCTTTATATAATCTCACCGATTAGGTTTTCGATCATAAGGGTTAGGGTTTTGTCTTTATTATTATTAATCATGATCATATGCATTATAAATGGATGTATAGACTTTACTAAGTACAAGCGAAATGAATCGAAGTAGATCTCAACAGAATTGCTTGTCATATATACCGGTCCCATACCATCAGATCTAATACGTTTTCTTATTCCTTCACCTCGCAACCTCTTATTTTATTTTTCTCAGTTTTGACTTATGATTTGTCTTATACACTAAGCATTAGTATTTGGATCTTTAGATCTGCGTAAATAGATTGATTTTTTCGTTAGTTGGCTATTTCCAGTGTCTATCTTATAGGTACCAAATTGTGGCATCAAAAACATTTCAGGCAGATAGCTTTGAGGAAGATGATGAGCTTCCGATCCCCATTATATATTCGAAAGGTGAGAACCACAACGGATCCTCTCTATGCCACATTGCGACAGTATGGTCGGAAAAGAATTTCAACACCTTTGGCTTCCTAGAATTGATGAAATCTGCATAGGCTCCGAAGTACGGACTTTTCACAAAGGAAGTCAAGACTAACCTATTCTCGTTTCAGTTCTCTAGACGGTTGGATATGGAAAAAGTCTTGATCAGGGAACCATGGAATTTCAAGAATGACCTTGTGGTCATGAAAGAACTTGGATTGGATGAACAACCATCTACTATGACATTCTCGGAAGCCAAATTCTAGGTACGACTATCTGACCTACTTATGGTCGCACGATCTGAGAAATACTTAAAGCTGATAGCGAACCGTATTAGCCAATTTGTGGAAGTAGACCGAGTGACTGTGGAAGGTTTTGGCCGAAGTATCAGAATTAAAGTGGTGGTCAATCTTCAAAAGCCGCTAAAGAAAGGCACTTATATTGCAATGGCATCCGGAGAAAGGCTTGGATCTCGTTCAAATATGAAAGGCTACCTTCCTTCTTCAACGCATGTGGTTTATTAGGCCACATGAAGAGACAATGCGACATTCTGGATATTTCTACAAACAACTCAGAGATTACAAATGATAAACTTCCTTTCAGTGACTGGTTGCGAGCATCTCCATTGAAGCAAGTGCAAGTTAAATTAGAAAAAATGTCGGCTGACCATGGAAATGTTCACTTACGTAAGAACTCTTTGATGAATTCACTAGGACACAATTAGTAAATGAGGGTCAAGCGTCTAAAAAGAACTCAATTGTTATAGAGAAGGAACGTGAGGAGGATCTTGCTTCCAAAATCCTCAACCTATCTGTCGACAGGCAAGCTGAGAAGCCTAAACAAATACCAGACACCCAACCTCCACAAACATACATACTTATCACTCAAAACATGCAACTCATAACCAATGTCCTAACATCACTGACGAAACTCTACCCCCCATACATGTCAAAGCCCATGCATCCTCACATGAAAAACACAACCTTCAACATATATCTGAAAAAACTCTACCTTCCCCCTTCCCCTCCCTCCCCTCCCCTCCAAATCTGACGTTCTGCCACGTCCACCCTAACCTCACTAAACCAAACTCAGCTTTCAAACCTCTCCCATCCATACACTAAACAACAACAGACAGCAACTCAGACATACTAAAATCAACAACAAATAAAGACCCCAGTGATCTAACTCACCCCTATATGACTGTCGAAGGATATACTACACCACTCACCACATCTATAAGCCAACCCACAAGCCCTCTTATACCTCTACATATCCTCTAAGGAATTACTAATAGATTACACCAAATTATAGCCCCCCTCAATCCCCATACCTCCCAAAGCGATTTGAACCCGCTTGGTATCCCCAAAATAGAACCCATCACTCTGCAAGTCGCAAACTAGTTATCATCAAAAGGTCGCAGCAACCAACCTCAAACCCTATTAACATCACGTGGGTCAAATGGAGGGAAGGAGTTGGTGACTTCGATATTGAAGAAAAGAGAATGAAAAGATAAGAAAACGAGATACTCGAACACACTCCTAGAACCGGCTGCTTCGAAGCAGTCCCACTGAGTACAATGAGTACCTTAGCCTGGAACTGTCGTGAGCTTAGGAACCGGGTGACAGTTTGCGAACTTCAGAAGCTCCTGTGTGAGGAGGAGCCGACCATCATCTTTCTCATGAGACAAAGCTTACGATCTACTAAATGCAAAAGTTGAATTCTCGAAAGCTATTCTATCTGGGGTGCTTTCCAGTAGCATGCGAGGGTGATCATCATTCTCGCAGGGGAGGACTATGCCTTCGCTGGCGTCAACCATTCTAACTGAGGTTGACATCTTTCTCTTTTAACCACATTTCGGCGGATGTTAGTACTGAGGGATCAAATAACATATGGCATCTGCAGGTGTTTATGGGTGGTCGGATCAAAGTCAACGGAAGAGAACATGGAACCTTATTCGACGTATAAACTTTGGGAACCAAACACCACAGATGATGTTCGGTGATTATAATGAGATCATGTGGACGAATGAGAAACAAGGTGGTAACTGGAGAGAGACGGCTACCATGAGACGATTCCGAGAGACATTGCACAAGGTTGAGCTGGACGATCTCGGATATTATGGATATCCATTCACGTGGACAAACAGGCAAAGAGGAATGAATAATATTCGATGTAGACTCGATCGATGCTCGACAAATTCGACATGGAAGAACTGGTTTCCATACTATCGAGTATGACATCTACCGAGATTTGAATCCGGCCACTCTCCTATTGCTCTAGATACACAAGCTCGACAAAAAAAACATCCAAAAAATTCATCGATCGAAAATATTCCAGTTCGAGAAAGCATGGCTCATGCATGCTCAATGCAAGGATGTTGTTGAACAAAGCAGGGCCTCTACAAGCTCATTTATGGAAAAAAACCAAACAATGTGCCCTATACTTGTAGCAATGGGATAAGAACGTTTTCGACAACGTACGCCATAAACTGAAGAAATTGCATAAGGAAATCGTGTCCCTACATCAACAAACCCAGACAGACGCAGTTGTTCAACAATTGAAAATGAAAGAATCAGGAAGAAATTCTATGGAGCCAAAGATCACGAGCTCTTTGGCTCGAAGTGGGAGATAGCAACACGTCGTACTTTCACCAGAAAGCATATAACTACAAATCCCGTTATACTGTGGAACGGATTAAGGACTCAAATGGAGTTTGGGTAGAAGACGAGAGGGAGATTGCACAGATTTTCAAAAATTTCTACATGGACCTCTTTATGGCCGAAGGGGTATCCAACGTCTCTCGTGTCATTGATGCAATTGATCATAAGTTCATTGAGGAGATGAACCAAAAGCTAACAAGATCATATACTGGTACAGAGATTCAATTGGCTATAAAGACAAATGCATCCTATCAAATCACCTGGATCGAACGGTATGCTCCCCCTATTCTTCCAAAAAAATTGGCATGTGAATGGTAAGGATGACTGATCCTTGTTTATAGATTTTGAATTATTCGCATGACCCCGGGATTCTGAATAAAACATTCATAGTCTTAATTCCCAAGGTCAAAGTTCTAGAAACTCCTAAGGACTTTCGACCAATTAGCATGTGCAATGTTATATTCAGAATTATTACAAAGGTCATTGCAAATCGCTTAAAATCACTGCTCACTCATATTATTTCCCCAACTCAGAGTGCGTTCATTCCAAATCGCCTTATTTCTTTTAACGTGATGGTTGCTTTCGAAATGTTCCACCATATGCATGTGTCTAATCAGGGTATCTATCACTTAAATTAGACATGATCAAAGCATATGATTGTATTGAGTGGGTTTTCTTGAGGGTTGTGTTGGTAAAATTAGGTTTTGCCAATTCATGGGTTAACCTCGTTATGAGATGTGTTACAACGGTGCAATATTCAATTCTCGTTAACGGGTCCCCTACTGAGACTTTATCCCCCAAGCGAGATCTTAGGCAAGAGGATCCATTATCTCCTTATTTGTTTATCTATTGTGCAGAAGCTTTTTCAGCCCTCTTGCAGCAAGCGGAGAGCGCAAATAGAAACATGGTATACGTGTCGCTCGAACAGCCTCGACGATCTCACACATGTTCATTGCCGAAGATAGTGTACTTTTCTTCAAAGTGTCAAATGCCGAATGTGCAAATATAAAAGAAATAATTAATTTGTACGAACAAGCTTTGGGCCAGCGTATTAATCTAGAGAAGTCTGAATTGATTGCGAGCCGGAATGGAGGACGATAAAACAAGATTTGTTGATCTCCTGGGGGTTCGGCCGACTGACCATTTTCAAAAATACCTTGGTCTACCAACGATCATCGGACGCTCTAAAATGCAGGTCTTCAAAGTGACAGTACAAAAATACTTAGGAGCAGATTTTTTGGGCTCTTAGTGATGGCTCAGTGAGTTTTTGGGATGACGCTTGGCTCGGGCACTGTTCGCTTGCTGAGATCTATGCTCCCGAGCTGGCCCCTTGTGATGTTGAGTGGGATTTGAGAGTTCAGGATCTTTAGTATGACGGGGATCGATACCTTGCTACATTGTAGTCGGACATTATTGATACATATGACCTTCCCCAGCATCTTTTGAGTGATATTGCCCAGGTTCCGATCATGTGGGATGGTGGGGATCGCATGCGGTGGAGATATTCTCTGCATGGTGATTTTACACTGACATCCACTTGGCAGTTGACTAGATTGAGATTGCCCCACAATCTTATCATAGGTGCCACTTGGACGGACTTACTCCTTCCTAATATGTCTGTGTTTTTATGGCGTTTTCTCTTCCTTTGCCTCCCTACTGACTCCCATCTCATCCATCTTGGCTTCCATATTGTTTCTAGATGTTATTGTTGTGCAACTGCTGCTTCTTGGCAGACGGAGACTATATCGCATTTATTTTTCCAGGGCAGCGTGTCCGGTCAGTGTGGGACTATATTATGGCATGATTTGGGGTGGAGGTTCCTTTGACCTTCGATCCCTTTCTCTTCCTTAGCTTCTTCCTACATATGACACCGGCACACACTGAGCACGTGGCTTTCATTATTCCTTATGTGATCCTTTGGTTCACCTGGACAAAAAGGAATAGTTCAAAGCATAGAGGTAGGGCTTTTTTGCCTTCTCACATTGTTTTGCAGGTAGAGCGACATCTGGCGTTCTCCTCACGAGCAACCGTCTGCCCCCTAGGGCCTGGATGGGTTGCACCCCTGCAACCCGTTTCCTCCACAACACCACTACCCCTCCGACCCCCCTCAGACCACCCATTTTGGTTATGTGAAGAGCTCCAGACCTCCCCAGGTCAAGCTCAACCCCGACAGCTCCTTCCTCCGCAACACGGCTTCAACTGCTGCTGGTGGTCTGACCTGTGGCCCTTCTGGCGATTTCACTCGGGCTTTTCATCAGTCACTCCGAGCTTCCTCGAGCTTCGATGCAGAGCTTCAAGCATTGGTGATTGGACTCACCCTCCTTGACGACGATGTCACCCACATCTGGATCGAGATGGATGTAGCGGCGTTGGTCACGCTCCTCACCTCGGGCATGCTTAGTTTCTATTTTTACTTATGTTGTTTCTCGTTGTACTTATTTTTTTGTTTATGTGGCTCATGTGCCTTTTTGAGCCCTCCACTATCTCCCTTTGTTTTTTTCTCTCTTTTCAACCATCTTGATTTGTCAGTTGGTCGGGTTGGGAGGAAACCTGTTATAGTCTTCCTCTAGTTTGGGTGTTTGGGCACTTTGGGCCTAACACCCCCTGATTTGGGATTCTGGGCACTTTTGGCCTAAATCCTTGTACGTATGACTGTATTTCATTCCTATTTTTTGTATGCATAGGTTGGGGACTGAGCCTCAATCCCACACCCTATACGGGTGTTTGTTTCAAAAAAAAATAATAAAAAGTGACAGTCGAAAGAGTCCTGAGCCGTATTAAATCCTGGAAAGAGAAATCACTTACTAAGACAGGTGGGGAAATCCTCTTTAAGACGGTTCTTCAAGCAATCCCGAATTACGCAATGTGTTGCTTCGTGTTCCCTATTACTCCCTGTAAAGATTTCGAGAGAGCAGTAGCCCGATTCTATTGGGGATCTATATAGGAAGATAAAAAACACCATTGGATTAACTGGGAGAGGGCCACCCGGTCAAAGAAAATGGGCGGCCTTGATTTTTGCGAATTGTATGTTTTCAATTTAGCCATGGTGGCTAAGCAATACTGGAGGATTCGCACTAACCCTGATCTTATGGTATCTCGTATTTTCCAAGCTAAATATTTCGCTAATTATTCCATTGATTTGGTTGTGGCAGGGTTGAGACTGAGCTATATATGGCGAAGCCTATTGAAAGCCTGAATCATTGCTGAGGCTTAGAGAGTTGGGAATGGCCACACTGTAAGAGCTTATACTGATAGATGGATTGGAGTAAAAAACCAATGGCACCAACTAAAATTCTTGGGGTAGTTAATACTAATACTCTTGTGGCTGATCTTATTGATGCAGGTATAGGTAAATGGAAAGTAGGGATGGTTCGTCAACGATTTCAAGAGGAAGGTGCACAGAAAATCCTCTCAATACCACTCAGCCCTCGACTACCTCCAGATTCTGTCATTTGGGAACATGAAAAATCAGGGCGTTTTCTATCAAGACGGCCTATCATTGGGCTGTCGCGAATCTGTCAGAAGAGGGTATCAATATACCCACACCGAGCACGACTCATACAAGCTGGACTAAAATGTGGAATATTTGTATGCTCCCCAAGATTCGACATTTTATGTGGCGAGCTTGCAAAGAAGCTCTACCGACTCGAGTTAATTTAACCCGAAGACATATGGGAACAGAACGAGTTTGCAGAATATGCGGCGAAACAGATGAGACAACATAATATATCTTGTTAAGGTGCAAATTTTCTCTACGCACATAGGCTAAGAGCCCAATAGCCATGCACGACTTTGTTATGGAAGATCTTCCATTTTGAATTATCCTCTGGAATGTAATGGACAAGATGGACGGCTCAGCAGCTCAACTAATGTTAGTCATCCTTTGGAACATTTGGCTGGCACGAAACACCTACTATTTTGAGAATGGCACTCCAAACCCAGATGACACTTTGGGATGAGCACAACTTCCGTGGAATGAACTTCAGATCCCGCAACAACAACAAGAACCGAACCAATACACTCACAGCAGCTCGGAACTGAAGTGGACTCCCCCGCCAGCCGGTGTTTATAAACTGAATTTCGACGTGGCAGCTAATAATGACGGAACGATCAGCATGGGGTTTATAATTCGAGACCATGAGGGGGATGCTCTAATGGAGTTACAGGGAAGAAAGCAATGTGTTAAACTCACCTGATGGAAGGACTTGTACTGCGATTCAGCGTTAGTATGGCCATCGAAGCGAGTTTTGGAATTTTCAAATCGAAGGTGATAATAAGACACTGACCCAGATGTTGAAGGATGATGTTTTGAACGATGATTATTGCAGTATTATAGTAGAGGACATCAAAAGGCTAGTTAGCACCACTCGCTACTTCGAGTTTATTTATACCCCTAGGTCCGCTAATAGTGTTGCACATGTGATAGCTCACTATCTGATCTAGCGGAAACTAGAATTTGGATAGAGGAAGCTCCAAACAATGTGGAGCACTTGATCGTCCAAGATGTAGGGCATTTACCAAAGAATGATTTAATGAATGAGACTACAAACCCTTAAAAAAAAAAAAATCACATAACTCTCGATTATTTAGTATATCACACAGCAAGATATATTATTGTCAAATATATAATACAATTTGGGGAAAATGTGCAAATTAGCTTCCAAACTAGCTTGTATCATAGGTTCAAATTATACAATAAATTATTGTTATTATTATTTCAAATAGGCATTTAACAATTAAAATGAACGTTAGATATTAGATAAATAAAGCCCTCCTAAATATGAAATAAGTAAACACTTTTCAAAATAGAAAAGTATTTAAAAAGTCTTAAAATAAATAAATCAAATTAGAAGTTTACTGAAATTAAAAGAATTACCAAAAAAATTATATTTTGTTTATTACTTTTGTAAAACTGAAGTAAAATAGAAAACATATTTAATAGATTGAAATGATCTCAAAAGACCTAAAACTATTAAAGGAATCCAAAAATAAAATTTATACAAAATATCATAAATCCTCAAGCAGCAACCATATTTTATGTTAAATTATCAAAAAGAAGTTTTGAGGATGAGTCCCATGTTCCTAATAGAAAAAATAAATTATAGTATTAACTTTGATATTCCACCTTAACTGCGATCTGACCTCTTAATTACTGACTGGAAACCCTAATACCCCACACATGCTCGTTCATACTTTCTTAGGCTAATGATGAAGACCAATCTCATTGACTTGGATTATTCCGACCCATTTAATCATATTAACCTATTTATATTTATAATAACACTACAAGGAAAATAGTCTTTTCAGACGATAAAAAGTGGTATCAAATGATGAGTATTTGTCTCATCTTTATTATTAGAGACAACTAGATGTTCGCCAGTGAGATGCACGGGTAAGACGTACATTTAAAGTATAAATATTTGAATATTAAATTATGTTGTAAGTTAAAAAAAAAAAGATATTATGCAGGTAATGTGTAAAATAAAAGAAATATTAAATAAAAAACTATATAATATACAATCGGTTGGGCTCTGGACTGTTAAGTTTTCGCCCATGCGATGCAGGGGTAAGACGTGCATTTAAAGTATAAATATTTGATTATTAAATTATGATGTTAGTAAAAAAAATATTATGCATGTAATATCTAAAATAAAAAACATTAAATGAAAAACTTTATAATGTACAATCGGTTGGGCTCTAGACTATTAAGTCCATACAATAAAAAAAGGTGAATTAATTTTGTAGTTAGTAATATAAAAGGCCTAGCACAATGTAAGAAAATCGTGAGGCAAATTCCTATAATTTATTGTTATGATCATTAGGCTCCTATAATTTATTGTATGAATGAAGCCCATTATTGGACAGGTGGGTCGAAGCCATGATAGATGATTGTAACTGGAGCCTAATATTATTTATTATAATCTATCATAGTTGGTGTAAAGTCTTCATTTTATCTCCTGGTATCCCAAATGGAATTGAAATTCTCTAGAAAAGAAGATAAGGTGGTAGTGGCTGCTGACATTAATTTAGTGGCGGCGACCAAAATTGTCCGTTTTGACTTCCAGACTATTCATCTATTTAGCATGCGCTCTTATCTGTCTCTCTCCATCTCCCTCTCTGAACGCTATTGTAACTCTCTCAACTATTGTATTTCATGTGTGGCTCTCCGTCTCTCTATAAACATCATTGTTACTTTATTTATCTCTCTACTACTGTGTTTTTCGAATCACCATTCCAATTTTCATTTTCTTTGATAGTTACAGATCTTCATAGTGACAATCAAAGAAATTTAGCTTGTCACTTGTTTAAGACTGATGTTGTTTTGGGTCTTATACAGAGTCTTGACACTTTGAAATGTTATTTTTTTTACCTTAACAAATTTATTTGACATTTTGTATAGATCTTTACTTATTGTGTAAAATACACAAACTGGATTTGATTTTGATGAAGAATCGGGTAGATGTAGTAGATTTACTTGACATTTGTACAAATCTTTACTTATTGTGTAAAGGATACAATCTAGATTTGATTTAGATGAAGAATCTAGTAGATGTACCAGAAACGCAGGTAGATTTATAATTGAATAGATATATAATTTGGTGGTAATTACAAATTCAAAATATGGATTAGCCGATCTATTTATTTTATAAATAAGTAGATGTGCATGTTAATTTTATTTATTTATTTAATCAATGGACCCTAATATTTATGTGATATTACTACATGTGTGAGATATGTAGTCATTCATTCTTTTAAATGAGTGTTATCAAATTTGAAAATGCCAATGGATCTTTCGGTGATTTGTATAGATATGTAGATCGAAGACATGCAGTTGCTAGATCTGTGTTACAGTATACATTCTTCTTAATTTTTTTATACTAACCTCTCATGGCTATTTGTTTGAAGAACTGTATGTTTTTGAATTAAAATTTCTTTATGACATGGATGTTTTTGTAGAATGGAGATTATTATCTGTCTAAGGAATGATTATTTAGTTGTAACCTGGTAGTTACCTCACCAGTAGCCACTCTATCTGGTTCGCTCTTCTTATGGGAATGGTTTATCTATATAATCTTGCTTAATAGTGCATTTAGAAAAAATTCCAGAAACTTTATTTTATAATATTTTACATCCTTTCAATGTTAACTTTATGGAATTTGTTTTATAGGTACAAGAAATATGCATGAATTTTAGAACAATGGGAATCAAATTGAAATACCAAATTTGAAGCAGAATTGCAGTTAAAAGATAAGTAAATTACCTGCATGATTTAATAATGTAACGAAAATTTTCTAGTTATAAAACTGATATTGTGCAATAATCAATATATGAATCATATAAAATGAAATTCTGCAGAAAATTGTAGCATATACTCGTTTGATATTGAGATATGATGCATTTGGACATGTAGTTTTAGACAGATTTATTTTTTTAAAATTTATTTGTGATTAATATTATGACATACAAACTGGTGTATATGTATTTGAATGTGAATATTCTTCATATAAATATGTATGTTGCATTTAGGGACCAATGTATTATATATTTTTTTACATAATCTTTGAAAGTATATTACTGATTATTGATATGAATGATGTTAAAATGATGACCTATGAACATAAGTCCTTATAGGCATGTAAATTTGCATAAACTTGTGAATTAAATACGATTACTGATAAGAAACATTTTAACATTCGAGACATATGAGCATAGCTGCATTTGAGCATGAAAGTTTATTGAAGTTATTACATAAATAAAATTATTTTGAAATATGATTTGTGAAACAGTGTTGTGCATATAAACGTGAAATTTGGCAGTTTGAATAGTAAACAACTGAAACTAAATGGTTCAGTTTTCTTTAAAGAAAAAACAAACTAAATGTTGAAGATGTCGTAACTTGCTTATTGTCAAACGTGATCTCCAGGGTTCCTATCTCCTTCGGATGCCCCCTTGCTTTAACTTGGCAACTATGTACCAATCTGACATGGACAGCCGATGATGTGCTAGAGGGATTAAGATCATGTATGAGGCTGAACAAAGGTACCATGAGATCTTGAATCAAAGAGTTGATGAATGTTTGACAAAAAATATGGTGGGTAAAGGTAAGGTGCCGATGACATTCTATCTGCATAATTATGTAATTATAACCGTGCTACATTATATGGACTGCTACTTGGACAGGAAGTTATTTAACTGCGACATGTTTAAACATGATGGCGTTAACTGGTGGACGGTTACTGTTTATGATGAATTTATCCGTAATCAAATTTAGGGGATACTTGGTTTGGGATGTAGTGGCATGTGTCACGTTCGATGGGGCACATCCATGGACGGGACACCCAAAAAGATATTTTAGTTTAAGGGTATAGTAGGATAGGATGTGTATTGAAATTTGTAAAAGGTGTATTGGAAGTTGTAAAAGATGTGTTGAAAATTGTAAAAGGTGATATAATCAATAAGGTGTAGATGTGGAGGGATGGACCATCGAGTGTAAAATGAAATACGTTGAGGATGACTCATGCCACATTCGGACGAAGACATCTCAAAACAAATATCCCCTTATGGTATGTGATTATCATGCGCAAATGTAGTGGGGATCAACAGCCAAGGCCGATGATGATTTATTCCTGATGCTTCCATTAGAATTATATTTAATTTGAAATATATAATATTATATTCTACATTCCATTTTAGTTGTAAATTTTCTCTTCGACTATTCAGATTGTAATTTGCAAGTGTAGTGAAAATCTAGGACTCAAAATATTTTGTAATTTTTATGGTTGCTCTTGATGACTATAATTAGTTATTCTTTTTTTAAAATAAAGTTTTTCATTTCTAAAAATAAAATTAATAAATTTGGCATCTGGATATTTGAATTTAAGGTGCTCCTACAAAATTAAATGTAATTAAAGAGACATATTTTCAAAGTAGTCTATTGGCGGAAGTAATAAAATATTTAGAAAGAATACATACGCAGTTGATGCAAAGTGAGAAATGTTGTGGTTTAATTTATTTGGAAAGAGAAAAAGCATAAAATTATTTAAAGTAATTTACTAGCAGCGTGACACGTGTCTCTTGCGAAAAAGCAGGGCTGGCATGTGTTGATAGATTGACAGCCGTCACTTGCAATTTTCATTAATAGTAAGTAGGTTGTTGTCACTAGTTAGTTATCTCAATAACTTGGTCGCAAATAATATATTCGAGATGACAAAAGTGATCTTAAATATCTTAAATACTTGTTGCAACAAATAGTTTTTTTTTTTAAAAAGTAGATTGAAAATAATCTCAAATAATTTGTTGTGAGATTTGTGACAAGTGGTCACAAATAAGAGAAAATTGTACTTTTGGTCCCACAGGACACGAGACTGTTTCATTTTGTTCCCAACCCTAGCAGAAGTGACCCCAAAAAAAAATTTTGTTGCACTTTTGGTCCCAAATCCCTTTTACATTGCAAGAATGGTCCCATTTACTGACAATTTCAGTCCCAGACCGTCAAAAACTAACATTTTTAAGCATGTGCCACTCACATGGCTGTTTGATTACGTGATAAACTAACCTTTAAAAAAACAAAAATAAAATAGGGAAATAATCCTATTTTTTCCCATCTCAAACAAAACACCCCCAAATATTTGCCCCAAGAGCCTTAGCTCACTAATATTCCCAAAAATATGCTCAAATGCACCGAAAAGAGAAGACGAAGAATACAATTATTGGGCACTTTTTGTCACTGCAAGAATCCGAACCCAAATTCTACATCGATCAACCATCAAAGGATTGTTCCCGTAAGTTTCTGATTCTGAGAATTTTGTTGTTGATAAATCTGTCATTTCTTGTTACTGCTCATGATCTGGGAATTCCTTAAATCTGAAGCACATAGAGTCTGACAATAATTTGCCCGTGAAAGATTCAACTATTAGTAAGTTATTGTGCAATCTGAAGCACATAGAGTCTGAGGGAGGGGAATCACTTATGCTGCTTGAAATCATTGGAAAAAAATGTGTTGTACAAGTGAATGACAAGAATTACTCGAAAGATACCACTATTCTAGACAAGTTTGAAATTTGCCTTGGATGCTAATGGTTAATTGAGATAAATTTATCATTGTAGTGAGATAAGCAGAACAAATGTGATTCCTCCCAACAAGTCTATATTGTAGCTAAAAGCCAAATCTGTTATCATCTCTTTGCTTGGTTATGAGTTCTAAAATAGTTAATTCCTGATGATTACTTCTCTGACCATGGGTTATGATTTTCCATCTATTAATTGTTTCTTTTATTACATTGAATACATGAAGAGATGTTAATTCTTTATTTTTGTATATGCAGCTTCAGGTTGGTCGTTTCACATCCTCTACATCTTGTAAAGTTGAATATCACAACTGTTCCTACATATAGGCAAGGTGTACTATAACATTTTCTTGACAATTTTGTTTCCTCAGCTTGGGTAAGAATTATGATATTTTTTTTAAAATAAAAAATAAAAAATTGCTTCATGAACTGAGCAGCTAGGTTATTGATCCAAGTTGTGATAAAATTTTTGTATTTGTTAATTGTGTATAGTGGAGAATCCACTCTTGTTCCCTATCTGGTTTTTCAATTTATCATATCACCCTAACATGATTACTATGTAGATGATGTACAGCCTATTGTATGTCAATGTTCTAGTTAAACTATCCTTTTCTTTAGCTGCCATCGGAAGGTCCCTGGCATTTTATTTTTATTATCCGTGTTCAAAATATTTTACATGAATTCAGAATATCTCATCTCACTTCTTGCACTTTCAGTTATCCCTCTCCCCTACCTCACTCGCTCACTTCGTCTCTGCATCACTTGGAAATAATGGCATTAATCTTGTGATATATATGCTGAATTGCTAAGCAAAATAAGAAGGAACAAAGAGCTTCTTTTAGTTGATCAAGAAGGGAAAATGGTCCTCCGTTCTTCAGTTAGGGAAAACATATGTCAACAACTATGAAATTTCCCACTTGAACAATGGTATAGCTCTCGTTTTCCTTAACTAGTGTTTCTGGATGTATTTGTTTGCCTGCCTATTTCCCGTTATTGTTGCTATAATGGTTCTATGCTTATGTATATTTTGATATTGCTTGCGAAATGGGTGCATCTGATATCTTTGAGCTCCAAAATGCAAATTCCGGGCTCTCAACAAAAAATGGTTCTATGCTTCTTATTTACTCTTTTGTGATTTGAACCAGAATTTCTTCTAGATTCCATGAATAATTTCTTTGATCTAAGTAGCTTACAAGGTAATATGGTCTCTAATAAGTGTTTCATTAACCAGGTGGCTTTTATTATTCTATGTTTTGGCTCCAAAATGGTAGTTTTTCCCTTTAAAAATTATTTTTTCCCTACAAACAAGTAATACAGCACATGGGACCAAAAGTGTTAATTCGCATGGGACCAAAAGTGCAAAATATTTAACAGAAAACGTGACGGCAGGACAAAAAAGTGCAACAAAAAAAAAATTTGGGGTCACTTCTGCTAGGGCTAGGACCAAAAATGAAACAACCCTGTGTTCTGTGGGACCAAAAGTGCAATTTTCTCTCACAAATAACTTATTGTTAGTGACACAATTGTGGTATAAGAAAATATACCATAAACAATTTATTTTTGTTGACCACTAGTTATGATACATTATTTGAAATAGTAGATTTAATTGTTAACAAAAGAGTTTTATATGATATACTTTCAAAGATCATAATTGTGGTCTTTAATAATAAGTTATTTGTGACCACTTGTTGTTATGAAATCCTCTACAAATTATTTGAAACCATTTTCAACCTACTTTTAGAGACAGTTGGTTGTTGCACAAAATATTTGAGATCATTTTTCTCGTCTCAAATATATTATTTGCAGCCAATTTATTAAGATGACTAATTAGTGACAACGTTGTTTCTACTAATATTGTCGTAAAAACTACTCATTATTTGAGACCATATTTTATTATTTCAAAATATTTTTTTTTCTTATAGCGTATATTAAAAGAGTGATGCATTTATCTAGAACTCTCTAGGTAGTGTAGGACAAACTAGGTGTATTGTAGAGAATTCAAGATTAATAATTTTTACGTAAAAATCTAGATAACTCTGAACTAAGTAAGACTGCAACTATTTCCGGCCACAAAATTTACGCAACCCACTTCTTAATGCAGTCCACTTGTTGGAAATTGGTTTTTTGAAGTCCACAAAATTTCCCAACGCAACCCACTTTTTTGCAGTCCACAAAATTTCCCAACGCAACTCTAGACTTTGACCAATTTTGAAGTGGCGTTGTAGTGTGTTGGTTTTTTCAAAACTTAATTTCAGTGAGTGAGAAATTAATGCCAGTTGGATACTTGCTAAGACATTCGTTTATGGGAGATGGAAGACATCGTAAAGTCTTATCCTACTTCAGAAATACCGTAATGCGGTTTAGGTTCGTTGTAATCGAAAGTAGTAGTAACTCCTACATTCTAAAGACACATTATGGTGGTAACTCCCACATTAAAGAGGTATTATGGTGGTATTATTACTACATTAAAGGTGTTGTAGGAGGTGTTGTAACACCTGAGTTATGGTGATGTAACTCATGAGTTATGGTGCTATAACACCTTCCCAAACACCTGCAGTAAAGAGGTGTAACAACTGCGTTACTATCTGGTTTTGAATGCCTTAATGACCCTTTAAGGGTGTAATTAAATTCCTACTTTGAATGGAGGATGCATATATAAGCAGGACATGTTTTCTTGTAAAGGAGACATGAAAAATCACACAAATCCTTTCAAAGTTGCATCTCATAGCATCTACTCAAAAATTTTGTATCCAAAATCAGTTTTGGCATATAGTACATAACCCGATTCTTACCACATTTCTAGTTCACTGGAGCTTCTGGATTTGTGGTGCTACTACCTAAAAGACGAAAGTCTTTTTATCTTTGGAAAAGTTAAGCCAAACTGTGAGCACTAGTCAGGACGTATTTTTTTTGCGGATACATGTCTAACCTCGACTCGACTTTACCATTTTCATCATTCTACTATTTTTCTTAAGTGTAACCGAAAGTGTTTAAAAACCTTGTCCAGAATCTGCCCAGTTTTAGTATTGTTCAAAGTGTTGAAACACCTTGTCCAGGTCCCTGTGCTGCAGTCAGGTGTTTCCAGAAGTGTTGCAACACTTTTAGCGATTCCAGAATCTAATCAATGTTCTTCATTGATTCTTAAAAGATTTCTATCATCTTTGGTGTCGTTTCGACGTTGATTTCCAGAAGTATCTTTGGAGCTTTGTAATGTGTAATAGTTTTAAGTGTTTTTTTTTTTTTTTTTTTTTTTTTTAACTTTGTAAGCCATTGTTGGGTGTACCTATAAATCTAATAATCGCAAAACGAATATAGCTACTGCACACACCTTGACAATGGCGAGCTCATTCTCTAAAGCTTCATTTGTTGCACCTGCCCAAGGTGAGAAACCCGAGAAGCTTGTGTGTGTCAAATTCAACACGTGGTAGCAAAAGATGTTATTTTACCTCATGCATTGAGCCTAGCGTGTTTCCTCAAGGAGGATCAACCGATTGTTTCAGAAAACGAAATAGATGCTGAGAAGCATGCTGCGTTTGGAACGTGGGACCAAGGAGATTTCTTGTGTCCTAACTATGTCCTAAATGGCTTAGTGATGCTCTCTATACAGTATGTATAGCACGGTAAAAACCTCTAAGGAGTTGTGGGACTCTTTAGAGAACAACTATAAAACTTAGGATGGTTGCACAAAGAAATTTGTGGTCTGTAGGTTTTGGACTTTCACATGGTGGATTCCAAAACAATGATGGAACAAGTTCAAGAGTTCTAGTTGATCCTACACAATATCATAGCTAAGGGAATGATTTTACCAGATGCGTTCCAAGTGGCTGTTGTGATAGAGAAGTTGTCTCTAAGTTGGAAGGACTTCAAGAGTTATCTCAAACACAAGCGTAATGAGATGACTTTGGAGGATCTTATTGTCAAGCTCAGAATTGAGGAAGACAATAGGAGGAATGACTCCAAGCCAGCTCGTGTTTTGATTAGGCCAAAACCAACTTGATGGAACATGACACCTCTAACAAAAGAAGAGGCCGACAAGGGCAAGAAACAAGTGAAGCCAAAGTTCCGAGGGGATTGCTACAACTGTGGCAAACCAAGTCACATGGCTAAGGATTTTCACCAACCCAAGAAGAAGGGAAAGCAAAGGTCTAGTGCCAACGTGGTTGAGAATAAGGAGTTGGCTGATGTTGACTTGTCGGCTATGGTAGTTTGAAGCCAATGTGGTGGACGACCCAAAATAATAGTTTGTGGTGTACTACCACTTGGTATGTGTGTTGAGTTCTTCTACTTGTAAGAACGCTCTAAATATGTGGGGGTTTGGATAACCTTACAAGTTTATGGCGAAACATAGGGGAATAAAACCTTATTTAAACAATGTTTGAGATGGTGCCCAATGTAATCAAGCCCAATTGGTTGTGATTGTGAACATGTTGAAACCAAATATATTTGGTGACCGGTTGATGGTCAACTTTAACATGTTAAGTGTTGGAACAAGTGTTTTAACAATCGTGTTGGTCCAGTACTTGGTACTTTAGACCAGTTTAGCTAGAAAGAAAGTTAAGTTGTTGAGTTTGAAAGATGACTCAATTGTTGAACTTGAAAGATAGCTTAGTCTTTGGCTCAATGTTTGAACATGTGTATAACACTTGAGTTTCAAAAAAAGGTCGAAGCTCGATTGTGTGAGCGTAATGTGGTATAAACGATGAATAGTGTATATAGTAGACTTGAAAGAAAGTCTTGTGTTGTAATGAGCTGTGAAAGGCGAAGTTATGTGAAATAAACTTAAGCCATGTAGCATATTGCTATGTTGTTAAGTCTACCACAAAACTTATAGGGGAAGATGTTCTAACAGCTACTAACATATTAAACTTGATTCCAAGAAAAGGTAAGGATGATACTCATTATGAGTTGTGGAACGGACGTAACCGTCATATAAATACCTCAAAGTGTGGGGGTGTTTAGAAAAGGTTGAAGTTCCTAGTCCAAAATAAGTTAGTATCGGGCCAAAAGCGGTTGATAGTATGTTTATTGGACATGCACTCAACTGTAGTGCCTATCTGTTTCTGATGCACAAATCAGAAGTGCCTGAAATGAATGTAGACATGTTGATTGAGTCAAGGAATGTCATATTCTTTAAAGTTGTCTATCCTTATAAAGAGAGGGTAGAGATAAGTTCAAACAAGAGAACTTATGATGTTGCTAGTGGTTCTGCTCAAGCGAGTGAAGAATCGAGACGTGGCAAGAGAGCTAAAATTGCTAAGACGTTCGGCCTGAATTTATAACATACGTGTTAGAGAACGAACATAATTCTATCAAAGAAGCTCTGTCTAGTCCAGATGCTTTGTTCTGGAAGGAAGCTATTAATAGTGAGATTGAATCCATCATACAAAACCATACCTGGGAATTGGTTGATCTCCTGCAAGGTTGCAAGCCCTTAGGATGTAATTGTATCCTAAACAGAAAGTACAAGGTTTATGGATCAGTAGACAAGTTTAAAGCCCGTTTGTTTGCCAAAGGGTTTAAACAAAAATAAGGTTACAATTTCTTTGACACATACTCACCTATGAGGAGGATCACTTCTATTCATATGCTTCTTGCGGTTGATGCTATGCACAATCTTGAGATTCCCCAAATAAATGTGAAGACCATGTTCTTGAATGGTGAGTTAGAAGAGACATACATGGATCCACCAGAGCTTAAACAAGGGCCAAAGTAGTGGCATGTGAAGTTTGATAACAAAATGTTATCAAATGGTTTCAAGATCAATGAGTGTGACAAATGTGTGTACGTGAAAAGTACATCGGATGTATTTATCATAGTATGTCTCAACATAGACGATATGATGATCATGGGAAGTAGCCATGAGGTTAACATTGATACGAAGTGCATGATTAAATGAAACTTCGGCATGAAATATATGGGGGTGGCTGACGTGATTCTTAGAATCAAGATAGTTCGGACGTCTGAGGGAATTGTCTTGTGGTACGCGCGTCTAATACGCTACCAATTTAATATATCTTGTATTGTATTAACAATACTTAACCTTACAAACTATCCTACTAAGTAGTGTGATAAGCAAGGGTCGATCCCACGAGGAACGGTCGAATAATTTTACTTTATGTATTAAGCTATTATAATCAAGTAAGATAATATAAATAAGCTAGTGTTTATTAAGCGACGCTCCAATAACCTAACCCTTCTCTCAAAGCGATTAGATCGTAGATTCCTTCTAGTTCGGTGTCTTCGAGCTGTCGCTTCAATTTCTAGATCGAAAGGAAGAAGATTTTCTTGCCCTTTTGATCTGGTCTGCATGCAAAGCCTGGAACCACCAAAAAACAAGAACTACCGCGTAATACTAAAATAAAAAATAATAATAATAATAATAAAAAAAGAAAATTAGAAATAAAAATTACGGAAAGTAAACTCTAGTCTAGTATCATCCTTTTATTCAATATAAAAATTAAGACACTAAGCCTATTCCCCGGCAACGGCGCCCAAAAACTTGAGAGGACTTTTTTCAACCCCTAAATTACCGCAAGTGTACGAGTGTAGGTGTAGTAATGGCAGTCAAGGTCGATCCCACAAGGAATATGTTAGGTAGTTCGACACCCCGATTATCTAGGATTATCCTAACTGGAGGCTAAGATTTCAAGATTGAGTTTATAAAAAATTAAAGACTTAAACTAAAGAATTACCTAACTATGAATTATAAAAAAAAAAAAAAAAAAAGAGAGATTTCAATTAACAAGAATGTATCCCAAGGATTCGATTTTAGGACTTACTTCAATGATAAATATACTCAACTTATAGACTTTTTAAACCAAATTCTAGTGTTTATTAAGCGACACTCCAATAACCTAACCCTTCTCTCAAAGCGACTAGATCATAGATTAATTAAGATAATTACCCTCTTGAGTCAATTAATCTTAATAACTACCAAAAGCTCATAAACCAATGCCTACACAGTTCTCGAGTCGTGCTCTGACGCGACCGCGTCGATATTCGGCCAGGCGAGTTTTCAGGTCTAACTTACAAGCCATTGTTTAGGGTCTTCCGGTCATTTTTGGGATTCGTCCCTTTCAGGTAAAGTTGTAGCCCTTTGAATCAGCTTTCCAGCGCCACCAATTTCACCTTAATCGGAATTGTAGATCTCAAGATATGGCCAAAATACTAGAGGTGTGTCAAGCTGATAGAAAACTTCACTTTTGGAGCACTTTCTGACGCGACCGAGTCAAGTATTGACGCGACCGCGTCACTTGCTACTGGTTTTTCCATGTTCCTGGCCATTTTTTACGCGACCGCGACCATAAAAGCGGCCGTGGTCGACCCTTTTGCTCTTTTAACTCCCTTTTCGTCCGTTTTGACCCTATTTGACTTGTTTCTTCTTCGAATTTCGTCCAAATGAAATGAAATCACCTAATTAACTTCTAAAACAAGTCAAAACACGTCAAGTAGTCCAATATATCAAATATGAATGATTCTTGACCAATTATACATGCAAATGTCACAAAATACATACGTAAATAGACCTAAATGCATGCATACACAACGTGTATCAAAATCCCCCAAACTTAAAATGTTGTTCTTCCCGAACAACATACAAAATAAATAGAACAAGACCACATGTATTTAGGGCGATTAGACGATGAATCAAGTTTCAGTTTGATTTTCTCAAAAAGCTAAGCTACACATTATAATTGAGCATATGTGATAACGCAAAATTCAACTACTTTCGAGACTTTGAACTTTAAAATTTATTCAATCCTCACCAGTAAGTGTTTCACTCATCTCTCAAGTGTCTAGGTTAAACATATTTCACTCAAATTGAATTATAAGCACAATCTACCATAAGCTTGCCAATCGTCTAAATTAGACCTCGTACTCGATACGTGTGACAAAGGATCAAAAAGGTCTTTCTTTTGGTTGTAATGTGGGCTTAAGGTAAGGTGGGATATATTTGGATATAAGTGACTATTCGTTGGACTAATCAAGTTACGTCTAACCCGACTACCCCTCAATATAATCACTCAACTTCACTCTTCAAATCTCAGCAATCACCCCGCAAAGTGACTTCTTCACCTTCAAAAGTCCGTAAAACTTAAGAGCTTTTCATTTCTGTGGGTACCACATCTTGGGACTACCCGGCTTTTCTATTCAAATTCACAATTAAGCATTTATGTCCTAGCCTCTCCTAAAAAATACTAACAACAACAAACTTTTTTTTTTCTTTTTTAAACTTTCGCACTAGGAGAAGCTATTTTTCTTGGATTTTCACCTATCGTTTTGTTCTTCCCTTCATCTTGTGAATATCCACTAGTTTTCCTTTTTTTTTCCAAATTTTTTTTTCAACTACCTTCCAATCCTTGATACATGCTAGTTTTACATGTATATTAGGTCAATTAAAGGTCGTATTATGTGAAATATGCATGTGTATTTGGGCGAAAAGTGATTAAAATCCATCTTTTGAGCTAGATCACGTGTTTCTGCTTGTTTTAGTGTTATCCAGGTATAAAAAGGCCAAAAAGTTCGTTTGGGCAAGGCTGGGATGAAAAACGAGCAAGAAAAGTCGGAAATAGCAAAGAGGAGTTGAAGCATGGTCAGAAAATCTGACTCGGTCGAGTTGCTGAGCAACTCGGTCGAGTGAGAAATGAAGAGCAAAACATGAGTTGGTCAGAGATTCCAACTCGGTCGAGGGGGATTCTGCCTCGATCGATTCTGACTCGGTCGAGGCAGCTTTCCGAGTCCAAAACTGAATATGCGCGTTTTATGATTTTGAGCCCATCTTGGGCCCAATTTAGCCTTAACTATATAAGGAGGTCCCCAAACTCGAAAAAGGGAGTTAGAGATCATTACAAGGCATATTGAAGAGGAAAGCAACATCAAGGGATCAAGATCAAGACGACGATTAGGGTGCTTATTCATTGTCTCATTTTTCTATTTCAAATCATGTTTGTCTATGAACATATTTGCGTTATGAATATGAACATGAGTGAGTAGTTTTCTGATTATTCTAGGGTTTTGAAAGTAGGTTTTAACGATGTTTGATTAATTGAAGTTTTCTATTCTAGTTAATGATTGTTATTCGTTATCCATGTGTTGTGATTTAGTTTCATGAATAGTTAAATTGATCACTTAACTACTTCTACATAATTCATAAGTTCGATTTGAAAGGAGGAATTTGTGAATGGAAAGACAATATATAGCGTATTTGTTGAGCGCTCTGAAAGGAGGTGAGATAAGTGTGTAGGCATTGGTCTAAGATACATTGGGAGTTCGTTAGGTCTAGTCGACTTGAAAGGGTGGCTAGGGATAATGAATCTACAAGTTAATTGCTTCGAAAGGAGAGTTAATATATATAAGTGCCGTCTAATAACGATAATAATCATTGCTAGTTTAGAATAATTAGATTGTCATACTTAGTTAATTATGAAATCAATTCTCCAGAATTTGTATTCCAATCTTGAGTATTTGATAAATTGTTTTCTTAATCTTGGATTTAAGCGTTAAGTAATAGTTTAGTAAAATTAGTTTAATACTAAAATCAATTCAATTGAGAGCCTAGCGTTAGGGGTGTTTTAGAATATTTAGAGTATCGAACTAGTCATTAAGTCAGTCCTTGTGGGATCGACCTTGCTTGCCGTTATATACATTTGCACTCGTACACTTGCGGATTGTTAGGTTATAAAATAGGCGAACAATCCTCCTCCCTCTTACTTGATTAATCCAGTTAAGGTCAAAGGCTTAAATCAAAAGGTTTTTGGTTTGTATTGTCGGGCTACGAAATAACAAGCTATTAAGCTCAAATGGGCTAATTAGGGATAAATAATGAATCTTTTGGTACAAAGGGCAACTTTTTAAGGCTTGAAAATAGGCTGAAAATGAAAACTGTCTAAGATCATTTCCTAAATCACAACACATACTTGACACATTCTTAGTAAAGACTCAAGGCAAGTTCTAGAGACTAGTACACATATTCAATCAAATTCACACCGAAAGAAAGTATATTACTCCGAAAATAGGAGTACAATTAGGCTCAAATTCTCACAGCGTTAATTTTGATTGAATATTCTAAGTTCAAGCTCAATTTCGTCTGAAATTACTTCTCATGCTCTACTGTATGCTAATTTATCAATGTTTCACTCAAAATCACTTCATCATTAACGCATCATCGTCTATCGTTTCCCTAAGTTTCTCTTTCTTTCAGGACTCAACCAACTACTCGGGTTCATTACATCTTGACTCCAATAACCAAATACATAACTAAAACATAAAATCTAAAACGACCAACATGACTAGCAATGCAAAGAACACAAAAATGGGCTCACAAACCCAATGACTAAATCACAAGAATGCTAACACAAAACGAGCTCACAGGCTCCTCAAAGCACAAAATAAATAACTGGCTAAGCAAAAAAAATGTAATTAGCGGCCAAGTCGTCCCACTATTCACCCCCTCCCCCAAACTTGGTCAAAGGCAAGATTTGTGGGGAAAGAGTGGTATGACTGGGTGCTTGACTCACAAATCATGGCGGCGGTGGAGGTTGAAATCTGTGTTGGCTCCAAAGTTGAGCCATCGCATCCCAACGACGATCTTGCTCTTATCTTTTACTTCTGTTAGCTAGCTGCAATTTTAAAATATCTGGTCTCGCAAACTGACGCGACCGCGTCGCCCTGTCGCGTCATACTGATCTGCATTGTGGGTAGGCGTAACGCGACCGCGTCGCCCTTGACGCGACTGCATCGCTGCTCACTGTCCTACGACTTGTCCAGGGTTAAATTTTGGACTCGACCGCGTCGCATCGTTCTGCACCTCGTCCTCTGCATCTTGCTAATGTGTTATGCTTTGCTCTTGAGTTGTCAATGTTGATTCCTAATGACCTAAAAACTCTAGAAACTCAAGTAAAAACACAACTTAAAAATACTTAAAATGAAATAAAACAATAACCATCGGGTTGCCTCCCGACAAGTGCTTTGTTTTACATCATCAGCTAGACGTCCTTTTCCTATCAATCATTTTCTAACCACCCCGAGTTTGGTAATTTATGAGCAATTAACGAGCTATTTGGGTTGTGTGGATTTCTTACCACAGCTTGGGTAGTATAAACAATGCTACAATTATGCCTACCCCTTACACCCGACCTATGTATTGGGAGGGTGATAGTTTCATTTTGAACACGAAAAATCAACTCCCCTTTGGCACATCTATAAGCGCTTGGCTAGTCGCCAAGAAAGGTCGTCTTAAGATAAAAGGAAATTTATCATTCCCTTTCATGTCGACAACTAAGAAATCACTAGGGAATTCAAAATTCAACACTCTCACCAATACATCCTCTGCTACTCCCAATGGCGTTAATGAAGATCCATCAGCCAATTGGATAGTAGTAAAGGATCGTTTAATCTCCCTTAATCCTAATTGTCTATACAGCTTAAGAGATATCAGATTTATGCTAGACCCCAAATCGCACGTGACATTGTAAAAATCATGACTACCAATTGAGCAAGAAATAATAAAACTCCCTGGATCTTTTGCTTTTGTTGTTCTTTTTGGTTTCATGCTTGTGTTTGCGCTCTTTTTGGGACTGTTAGGTTTCTTCTTCGTTGTCTCTTTTCCATCCTTCCTCTTCTTGGTTTCCTCTTGTAATAGTTCCTATTTCACAACAACAGTGCTATATTGCTCTAAAGGATCAAGGTTAGCAGAGAATGAATTTTTAAAACAAAAATCAAAAGATTCATCAAGAATAGGAGATGAAATTTTATTATCTATGATGGTATTGACTTCCCCCTTCTTCTCAATGTTTTTTACTTTCTCAATTGATTTCTTCACTTCATGGTCCTTCGTGCTCATAGTATCATTATCGCCACTAGATGTCATCTTCCTTCTATTCAGTGCTTGAGGAAATGGGGGAAGAGGTACATATGCCGGTGGAGGCACATATGCTTGTTCGTCGGCTTCGGTTTCTTGAACCTCACTTGAGTTCACAGCATATTTTTTCTCCTCTAGCTTCACAACATTACAGTGCTCCCTTGGATTAACCACTGTGTCACTCGGATATTGGCCCTTTTTGTGTTGAGCCCCTACAATCTTTATCAATTGGCTCATATTTGATGACAATTCACCAATACTTGCTTGAGTCTGAACCAACGTGTTCTCGAGCCTTTTGATGTCAGTCCCCTGTCCAGTTATGTGTTTGTTTAGCTCAATAAACTTTCTATCTACTTTCTTCTCCGACTGAGCTAGTTTCTCATCATATTTAGCAAACTGGGACTGCACAATCTTCTCTTGTGTCCTTCGTGCCATCATGAATCATCCCATGCGTGACAGTAAATCCGGGTGGCGGATTAAGTGTATTCTGCGAGTTACCATACGAGAAGTTCTGATGGTTCTGATTCTGAGGGTACTGATTGTACCTAGGCTGATTATTCTGGAAATTGTTGAAGTTTCGTTTGTAACGTCCCGATTTTCATAAAATAATTTAAAGTAGTTTTAAATAGCAATAATCAATATCCAGACGTTTTATATAATAATAAAACAATTTCTAATCAGGGCATTAGATGAACAAAATAAAACGCATCTAAATTTATTTGCGAACACATTTATCTTCAATAAGGGATTATTTAGTATCATACATTGACATGCTTATAATATAATTAATTAACAACACATAATATAACATTGACGGTATGGAAGGAGACACATACGAGTGTATTTACATTGACCGTATGAAAATACTAACTCTCAAAATATGCAAAATTAAACTTATATATCACATGGAGTAGCAGACTAAATTAACAAAACATCTAATCACATTGAAACATTTTATTAGCTTATAAGTTATCGTGAGAAATCATTCATATAAGTAAAATTTCCCCTACCCATGCCCCTAATTTTAATTTAAATAATCACAACCTAACCTGTCACTTATAAGAAAAATATAAATAATACTACACGACTCCCACAATTAAGTCTAAAAAGGAAGAAAATTTAACATAAATACCTAAGTTGGAAAATCCAAGGACATAATATTCAAATAATCCTTGCAAATTTAAAATCATAACCACTTGAGTCATATGCAAAAATAAATTCAAATAATAGAAATATAATAGTTCAATTTAAAATTAAGTTTCATATGCCCGGCTCCGCCTCAACTCCTCCGCCTCACGCCCAGGGTAACCTGAAAGGATCAATATTTGGTTGGGGTGAGCTTCCTTCAGCTCGTGGATGATCACATTTTATAACAGTTACATACGAAATTAAAAGCATAAAATATAAGCAGTCATAACTTGTAACTTGTAACTTGAATATTATATTCAATAAATTGAATATAAACTTGTAACTTGTAATCCATGTACTCACGGAAATCTTGAATTTGTATATCAAATAAATTGAACATACACTTGTAACTTGTAAATATAACAACTATAAATCACACAATTAATTAAGCATATAATTGACATAAAAAAGTAAACCCCCACCTGATTTGTCTTGAATAAATTCGATGAAATGTCGTGCAAATGCTAAACTCGTGGTCCGAATTTCGTGCAACCTACACGTACGAGACACGTGCAATTTTAATATTTATTGTTATTAAAGCTTAATTAAAGAAATTGAAGTAAAAGATGAAATAATCAAATAGAATAAGAATGGGTGGTTTTCGTTTTCGAAAAGTTTAGGGACTGATTTGAAAGCATGATAGGACTGACTTTATGGGAAAATCATGAGGTTGGATTGTAAAGGAAAATAAGGGAAAACAAATTAAA
The DNA here is from genome assembly GCA_958295605.1 of Ajuga chamaepitys. Lineage (NCBI taxonomy): Eukaryota > Viridiplantae > Streptophyta > Magnoliopsida > Lamiales > Lamiaceae > Ajuga > Ajuga chamaepitys. Next base: position 30,701,926 of record OY282497.1, on the reverse strand, counting down.
TAATAATTAAGATGATCAGAAGTGGGAATGAATGAATCCCGGCCAACAGTCCCATGTCCACGTGCTCACGCATTACACAAATTACTCAATTAAATAAATTATTATCTCTCTTATTTCTAATTGAACACCACACATTCATATATATAATCTTACACGTACACACACCACTATCACTTGAATTTTTTTTTGCCCTATTCTTTCTTTCTCACATCACACTTCTGCACGTCCTCCCAACTAGTACACATGCATGCACACACTAGCATATACACCGGAAACACATACAAGACACACCTGCACACACCCAAAAACAAAGACACACAGATTCACACACACTCACACACACTCTAATATACAATACATACAGTCCGCTCAAGATACTCACACTAACGCACACCAACGTACTGCTAAAAATTGGTATAAGAAGCTGCGAATTGATTAGATATTAAAAGGTAAGAGTTTTGGTCTTACCGATTAATCAGAGGACGAAGGTAATTGGAATTGAACGGGGCCGGAGGCTACGACTGTGTGCCGGATGTAGATCGGCGAAGCTAGAATATGGAAGGGAATTTACAGGAGTTGCTGTGATGTTGATGAATTTAATTCTTTCTGATATCGCGTGTATCTATAGTTAGGGTTAGGAGTGTTGGTGATAGGATTGAGAGGATTAATAAGATTTGAGATCTTCTGACAATCTTTTACTTATCTTAAATCTTTAATTTCACAGGAATTCGAATTTCTTTGGACTCAAGACATGGGCCCTTTATAAATTAATGTACTGGCTTGAGTCTTGGACCCAAAGACTTGGGCTTAATAATAAAATGAAATATGAATGCACTGGGCTAAATATGATGAATGATTTTCTAATAGAAAATGGGCTTGAATTAAAATAAATAAATTGCTAAGAAATAGGCCAGCTATCGAGCCATGTTCATAAACATAACTTGGGTTTGAAAATTTAATGCAAAATAATTGACAATGATGCGTGGCATGAACTTGTCCTGATGAGACTTTCGGCTTAAACTTGAATTCATATAAAATATGACTAATTGACATTTAATTGGATTTAAAATAATCGATCGGGCTAACGTGACTTGAAATTGGGCCAAAAACAAATTCTTGGATTTATATTCATGCTTAGCCCAAATTAATTAATTAAACCCAACTAAATATCAATAAACTTAAATAATATTATAATACTAAAATAGCGGGTGTTACATCGTTGATTCACAAAGTTTACGTCTTCAACTTCTTCCTGACCCCCTGGCTGTTGTGCTAACGTCAGACTAGTTAGCAAATTTACCTAACTCGTCAAGGCTGTTAACTGTGATGTGAGCTTTTCAATTGGCTCATTATTGATTGGCTCGACTTTCATTACATTCGCCACTTTCCTTGGCATGCTTCTCTCATTCGACCATTCGTAGCTTGTTCTGGCCATAGCGTCCAGGATTGAGAATGTCATCCTCACTGACTTCTCCATCAAACTACCACCTGCAGCTGCATCCACCTAGTTTCTAGTCGGAGCAAGTAGACCATTGTAGAAGTTGCATACTTGTTGCTTCTTGGTAAACCCATGTTGAGGGCAACCCCGGATAAGATCCCGGAATCGCTCCCAAGCTTCTTCGAATGGCTCTTGGTCCAATTGCTTGAACTAGTTGATCTGATTCTGCAGGTCGAGCATCTTGCTTGGTGGAAAATAATTCAACAAAAAAGAAGTACTCAAGTCCTCCCAGCTTGTAATATCCTCCAATGAATTGAACCATTGTAGGGCTCTATCTTTCAGGGAAAAGAAAATAGCCTCAATTTGACTTGCTCATGCGGCACATGGTTTATCTTAATAGTATCTGCCAGTCTACGAAACTTTATCAGATGAGCATTTGGGTCCTCTAAAGCACTTCCCCCGTACTGGTTTTACTGCACTATGTTGATTAGTGCAGGCTTCAGCTCGAAACTGTTGGCATTGAGTGGTGGAGGTTGTACTCCTCCTGCTTGTTGATTTGGACTAGGCTTTAGGCAGTCACTAATAGGAATATCATCTTCATCGTCTGCAGCTGGTTCTATCTGAATTGGGTCGTGCTGTTGTTGCACCAGTGGCCCTTGTGGAGGTAGCTGCTGCTGTATATTAGTGACTCAATCATCCAAGCTTGCCAGAGCTGTCAGTACTCTGTTAAGAGCGTCATCCGGATTCGGATGTTGTGGTGGGTTCTCCATCTCAGACGCGAAATTCCTTCTAGTTCCCTGTCTTCGAGCTGTCGCTTCAATTTTTGGATCGAAAAGAAGAAGATTTTCTTGCCCTTTTGATCTGGTCTGCATGCAAAGCCTGGAACCACCAAAAATAAGAACTACCGCGTAATACAAAAATAATAAAAAAATAATAAAAAAATAAAAACAAAAATTAGAAATAAAAATTACGAAAAGTAAACTCTAGTCTAGTATCATCCTTTTATACAAGATAAAAACTAAGACACTAAGCCTATTCCCCGGCAACGGCGCCAAAAACTTGACAGGACTTTTTTCAACCCCTAAATTACCGCAAGTGTACGGGTGTCGGTGTTGTAATGGCAGTCAAGGTCGATCCCACAAGGAATAGGTTAGGTAGTTCGATACCCCGATTATCTAGGATTATCCTAACTAGAGGCTAAGATTTCAAGATTGAGTTTATAACAAATTAAAGACGTAAACTAAAAAATTACCTAACTATGAATTATCAAACAAAAGAGATTTCAATTAACAAGAATGTATCCTAGGGATTCGATTTCAGGACTTACTTCAATGATAAATATACTCAACTTATAGACTTTTTAAACCAGATTCTAGTGTTTATTGAGCGGCGCTCCAATAACCAAACCCTTCTGTCAAAGAGACTAGATTGTATATTAATTAAGATAATTACCCTCTTGAGTCAATTAATCTTAATAACTACCAAAAGCTCATAAACCAATGCCTACACAGTTATAGACAACTGCGCTCCATGTCGTACGTCTAATAACAATTCCCTCATCTCGAAGCGGAATTGTTAAACGAGATAACTAAATATAGGTGATCAAACTAAATTCAGTTGGAAAAACAAACATAGAGATAAACACATAAAAAGGAGTCTATAAATCAAAACATAATTCAAAACATTGTCGTGAAAATCCCTACTTTCTAAACCCTAGGACACGAATAGCTTAGCAACTCATGCCTAGCGGAAATTCAATACAATATTCCATGCAAAACATCATAAAGAATAAAACTAGAAAGAATTACTAAACCCGAATGAATCGTCTTGTCGATCTTCATCTTCTCGCTCTCACGCTTCCATTCTGATGTAAAAGTATGAGAACATATGTTGTAATGTGATTCTTCTTTGATAAAACTCGAACTTGGGGTCCTTTTTATAGAGTTGGGGATGAGTATTTGGGAGTACAGGATCAAAATCCTACTAAAATTAGGTAATCTTAATAAAACAGGGCAACTGACGCGATCGAGTCGTGCTCTGACGCGACCGCGTCGATATTCGGCCAGGCGAGTTTTCAGGTCTAACTTACAAGCCATTGTTTAGGGTCTTCCGGTCATTTTTGGGATTCGTCCCTTTCAGGTAAAGTTGTAGCCCTTTGAATCAGCTTTCCAGCGCCACCAATTTCACCTTAGTCGGAATTGTAGATCTCAAGATATGGCCAAAATACTAGAGGTGTGTCAAGCTGATAGAAAACTCCACTTTTGGAGCACTTTCTGACGCGACCGAGTCAAGTATTGACGCGACCGCGTCACTTGCTACTGGTTTTTCCATGTTCCTGGCCATTTTTTACGCGACCGCGACCATAAAAGCGGCCGTGGTCGACCCTTTTGCTCTTTTAACTCCCTTTTCGTCCGTTTTGACCCTATTTGACTTGTTTCTTCTTCGAATTTCGTCCAAATGAAATGAAATCACCTAATTAACTTCTAAAACAAGTCAAAACACGTCAAATAGTCCAATATATCAAATATGAATGATTCTCGACAAATTATACATGCAAATGTTACAAAATACATACGTAAATAGACCTAAATGCATGCATATACAACGTGTATCAGGGTGCTAGCCACCCATATTAACTATTACAAAGATAAAACAAGTGAAATCAAAGAAGACATGAAAATAAAGTAGAATGAACCAAAAGGTTGAGTTGATGATCTTCATCTTCAACCCACTTCCAATTCCTTGCTCCTTAAGGTGAATGGTGGCTGAAAATGTGTGAGAAATAGGTCATAGGTTAGGTCAAATTCGAAATTGACCTTATATATATAGAGGAGAAAATGTTGGGCTGAAAATTGGCAAAAAACGTATTTCAGGATTAAAAACAGGTTACAGGGTCGCAGTCGTTAACTTGAGTCGCGGTTGCGAACCCTTTTTCAGCAAAGGCTTGGTCATAGCCGCGAACATAAGTTGTGGGCGCGAACCCTGTCTTGGTTTTTTGGCTGGATTGCGGTTGATTGGTCGTGGCCGCGACCATAAGTCATGGTCGCGACAGTTCGTTCGAAGCATGGGCACCCTTTTTCATCCTTGGCTCGGTTCTTCGTTCGGACTTCTTTGAGACATAATCTTGACCTTATATTACATGTATTGTCCTGAAATGAGCTCAAACACATTAAATGGTCCAATAATTCAAAAATGAAAAATAACACGGTCGAATATGCACGCAAATATCATTAAAACGACACCTAAAGCAACCTAAAATGCATGCATGATCACGTGTACCAAATCTCCCCAAACTTAAACCTCTGTTCGTCCCGAAAGATTGAAGCACAAAAAAGGAAGAAAAGGGTGCGTGTTAGGGACATTTAAGTGGTGAATTCAGTTTCAGACAACATTTTCAAAAGCAAGGCAATCATGATAAGATGAGCATATATGATATAACAACTTCAACTACTTTTGAGACTTAAAAACCCTCAACTGAAGATCCTCACCGGGTGAGTGTATCTCTTGATTCTCAAGTGTATCAAGTGGGTAGTGTTTTTCACTCACATTGAACCACATGCAATGACTACCATATGCTTGCCAATCTTCTAAATTCGAATTTGCACTCGACACATGTGACAAAGAATAAAAAAGGTCTTATATTTTGTTGTAGTGTTGGCTTGAGGTAAGGTGGGGTAGATATGGGCACAAGTGACTAATTCTTGGAATAATTGAGTTAGCTACTCTCAATCACCCCTCAAACAACATTCCCTCTTCCCCACTCTCTCACTTCCCTAGTAAACCAATCCCCAATTGATTTCTTCACCCTACTACAAACTCACAACCTAAATGCTTCTTTTCAATTCTCCCTTTTGAATTTTTCAACTTTTAGAACATTGGTAAATAACCATTTATGTTACTAGTCTCTCCCAATCAAGAGCAATGAACTAAATATATACATCCGACTTTTTCTTTCCTTTCCTTATTTTTTAATTTTCTTTTTCAAATACTTACAAACTAGGGGAGATTAGTTTTCCCCAATTCTTCGCCTATTGTTTCCATTCTCTTCGCCCTTCAATATTCCCAATAGTTTTACCCTTTTAATCCTAAATTTTACCCGACTATCTTCCAACCGCCTCCCTCATACTCAAATAGTCCAATTAGGATCAAAGGTTAAATTGAAAGGTACTTGGCTTGTATAGTTGGGCTATCAAACGAAAAGCTAAAAGCCCAAGGGCCTAACTAGGGGTAATTTTCCAATCTTTGGTGAAAAGGTGTGACATTTTCAAGTTTACAAATAGGCTAAAAGTCAAGAATTGCCTAAGATTATTTTCTAAGTTACACAATGTATCGACTTATTCAAATAGAGAATCAAGGCAAGTTCTAGAGACAATCACATGCAATCAATGAAATACACACCGAAAGAAAATATAAGTAACTCCAAAATTGTGAGTACAATTGAAGCTCAAAAACTCACAAGGCAAATTTCCTTGATCAAAAGTTTTGAGTACAACCTCAATTTCATCTCATTTGTTTGTCATGCTCTATCATGTGCCATTTTTCAAAAAAATTGCAAAAGAAAAAAAACAAAAATCGCCTCATCATTAGCTATTTGCCAATTATCAATCCGCATCACTTATCCATCTAAAAAAATTGAGAGCAACCAATACGTACACCTACCACCTCCTTCCCTAAACTTGGTTGAAAAACAAAAGTTTGTGGGAAAGAAAGAGTACGAATTGGTACTCTACAAGAGACAATCAATCAACACAAACAATTGATTCGCCTTAACAAGATAAACTAAGCAATTAAACTAGACTAAACACTATTAGCTACGAAATAAACAACTAAAGTGTGCAAGGACTAATCACAACCAAAATCATTAGTATAAAACATCAAACTAACCAATCAAAGCATAAGAAAAGGCACACAGGCCAATCCAACAAGTAAATGAAGAAATGAAATACCGAGCGACAAAGATGTCCCACTACCACCCCCTTCCTCAAACTTGGTTGAAAACCAAAGTTTGTGGGAAAGGAAGCGCGACGACTTAGTAGTCTGACTCATAGAGCCTACTGTGGTGGATGCTGAGGGTCGCTGAGGCCTCAAAGCAAACGCATTTGTGCCATGAAGGACTCCATTTGGGCCCAACGGGTGTCCTCTGTCTCACTCCAAGTGGCTAGAGCAGCAAGAATGGTCTGCTACTGCTCCTCTATGGAAGTGAGGCAGTCCTCCACTGAAGTGAATCGGCTATCCACATTCGTCTGGTAGTCCTATTGGGATTGGATAGCTGCAGTGAGCCTCTTCCACTGTGGTATGCTCGTTTGCCTGCTACCTCCTGCCTCTGCTTCTGTTTCCTCTCCTTCTTCCTCGGGTACCGGACCCCTTCCTATTTGGTATTTTCTTAGCTCTGTGGCATCCAGATCCCTAGACGCTGCTAGATGCGCTGGGGAGCTCATGCTCAGGTTTATCGTGCTCTGAAGGTCGACAATCCGTGTCAACTGTGGATTGGGTAATCGGAGGAGCGGGCCCCTGTTTTGGATCACGTAGGGCACCGTCTTGTTCTCCTGACTCCAGGGTGACCCATCTCTATACCCCAATGCAACAATGCGCATGTTTCCTCTCAAGTGAGATGGTACGGTGTGGATATTGGAGATAAATTTGTAAACGGAATAATGAGATGTTCGGCTATGTGAGTGATTAGGCCCCCAATGAAGATTTGCTCGTGCTGACGATTTTGTACCCTCTCGAACTGAGGTACGAGGATGTCTTCATAATGTCTCGGGATGCATTTCAGTATGGACCATAGCATGTCCAATTCATTGACACGGCAAGCTCTTGTTTCTGATCTTCCAAACAGTGTTAGTGGAAGGAGCCGCTGGATGTACTTGACCACTTGATTTCGAATCTAGGTCACCTTCGAATTCTTAGCCGAGAAAACCTGAGGCTCGACTAGACCGTGGTCGGCATTGATTTGCCCCCAAAAAGTCCAGACATCAAAGGCCCGGGCCACAGCTGCCACGCAGGAGGTAATGCGCTCGGGGAAACTGTATATGGTGGCCAATTCCCTCATTCTAAGGGTCTTTGTAGTGCCCATCAACTGAAATGTGATGTTGTACGGTCTGGCATCACACTTATCGGAGTTGGCTCGAACCTCAAGTGTGCTAAAGAATTCCCACACGAGGCACTTGTAAGTCGGCTTCGGTTCCATAACTTTTCAGAGGCCTACCCGAGTCAACAGGGTAGTCACATTCCCGAGGATGCCCATAGCCTCAAGGATGTCGTTCTGGCCATACCGGATGGGCATGATGGGTCGATGAAAGAGCTTTGTCAATTGGTTCTGATGTGTGGGGTTCTCTAATATGATATCGAATAACTGACTATCAACAGAAGGGAGAATAGATGTCGGGACTTGAGGTGGCTCGATCTCGGGCTCTTGTATGGGCACCTTCCCTTTCCTTTTCCTTTGCCTTTGATTGTGGTGGCTCTTGGAGGTGCCATTGAATCCTACAATCAACATACCCAACCTTTAAAAATAGTGGCAATACAACGAATCAAAATTCACAGATAAAGTGCCTAAGTATATCTAAATTTGACCATATGTCCAATAAAAATAAGTTAAAGTGTGTCAATTATGCAATTACAACCAATTCACAATTAGATAAGGTTATACATTACGATAATATCAACAATTAGACTAAAAAACTAGATAAAATAGTCCAAACTAGCTAACTTACGCATAGCAATCTAACGCTCATCACATGTTCGATGAGTTGCCACAATGAATTTTCTATTCGGAAACTCACAAATCTTTACTCAAACAATTTACCAGCTCAATCAACAAGGCATTATATGAACTATCAAATCAAATTTCATTATTTGAATGCATAAAAACATATAAATTGGTAAAAAAATCAATACAATCAATTGTATGTATAACCAACTTCAATGAAAACGCAAGCAAACATGAAATTAAACCCTCAATCTCAACAATGAATTCAATAATACGCAATTATGGATCAAAAGAGGGGGATAGTCGTACTTACCGGTCGAGTTTAGATGAAGAAATTTGAATGGGTGATTTTCGCGCCCTTTTGTGATCCGACTGGAATTTGGGCTCCAAATCTGAAATTAATCGGATGAATGTGTGTACAATAGAGTGGTGTGTGATTTGAATGAGTATTAGAAGTGAAAAAACCGAGAATTTTTTTAGATTTGGTGTGTTTTCTCATAAGCTTTCGAAAATTGGGGAGAAATGAACTGTTTATTTAGTGAACAGGCTTTTAAAAATGTTCCACCGTTCGCGGGCGCAACCTGGTTTCACGGCCGTGAATCGTTATCCGCAGGTTGCCCTGCTTTTGGAGTCGCGGGCGCGATCAGTCGTCCGAAAAAAATAATTGTTTCCTAATATCGCGGCCGCGACATGTGTTCACGGGTGCGAACAGTTGTCCGACAAACTGAGGGCAAAACTGGTCGCGGTCGTGGATTAAGCTCTCGGTCGCGACTCCGAACATGAAAAGATGCCCTGTTTTTAGCCTTCCTCACCCCGATTTTCGCTATCTTGAATTTGAAAGGACAAGGGTTGGTTGTGGTGTTTAATCCCTACACACATTTAAACAAAACAATTTAGAATGCCACGATAATAGTAAAACTACTACTAAACTACGAATTCGAAATGCAAAAATAAGTAACCACCGGGTTGCCTCCTCACAAGCGCCTTTGTTTAACGCCGTTGGCTCGACGGAGGCTCTTTTTAGCTCAGTGGTGGGTCTTCTACCCGTTCCTCTTCACCGAGATTGTCTTGACAGCTTTCGAAGTACGGTTTGAGCAAATGTCCCTCACCTTGAAAACCTTGCCTGTTTTACCGCTTTCTATCTCAAAGTCATCATGTGGAAATACCTTCTTGACAATGGATTGTCCGATCCACCTGGAACCAAACTTTCCGAGAAACAATTTCAATCTCGAGTGGTACAAAAGTACCTTCTCTCCAACAACGAAATTTTTCCGAGAGATTCTTACATCATGGAAGGCCTTGGTTTTCTCCTTATATATCAAAGCATTTTCGAAAGCCTCATTCTGAATCTGTTCTAGATCTTGGAGTTGTTGTTTACGGTGCATACCCGCCTCATCTAAGCTCATGTTACATCTCCGAATGGCCCAATAGGCCTTGTGCTGAAATTCAACCGGAAGATGGCACGATTTGCCATAAACAAGGCGATACAGGGACATAGCTATAGGAGTTTTATAGGCAGTCCAGTATGCCCATAATGCATCGTCGAGTCTCAAACTCCAGTCCTTCTAGTTTGTTTGAACGGTTTTCTCTAGCAGTAATTTGATCTCTCGATTCGAAGTCTCGGCTAGCCCATTCGTTGTGGATGATATGGAGTAGACACTTTATGCAAAATGAGTACTTCTTGAAAAGTTCTTCGATGGTTCTGTTGCAAAAGTGCATGCCCTTATCACTTATGATGGCTCTTGGGATCCCAAATCTTGCAAAGATGTTGGACTTGACGAAGTCGACGACAACCTTTGAATCATTTGTTTGAGTAGCCCTTGCTTCCACCCATTTAAACACTTCGTCCACAACCAACAAGATATAAAGATTCCCATAAGAAGATGGGAACGGGCCCATGAAATCCATGCCCCAAATGTAAAAAATTTCACATACCATTATTGGATATTGGGGCATTTGATTCTGCTGTGAAATGTTCCCTGTCCTTTGATAGTTGTCACATGATTCGCAAAAAGTGTAGGCGTCCTTAAATAAGGTTGGCCAAAAGAACCCACTTTCGAGAACCTTTTGCACTGTCCTTTTTGGACCAAAGTGTCCTCCATATGCATAGGAGTGACAGAAATCAAGTATCGATTGAACCTCTGTTTCCGGAATGCACCTTCATATCACTTGATCTGAGCCATGTTTCCACAAATAAGCGTCGTCCAAAAATTAGTTTTTCGCCTCACTTTTCAATCTATCCCTTTGGGATTTATTCATCCTATCGGGGTATACTCCTCTCACCAAGTAGTTTGCCAAGTCGGCATACCATGGGGTACTCAAATCTGATGTCATGAATAACTGCTCGTCTAGGAAGCTCTCCCTCAAACGCATTTCGTTCTCCTCTTGTGTCAATCGGCTCAAGTGGTCAGCCACAAAATTCTCCTTCCTTTTCTTATCCTTGATTTCCAAATCAAATTCTTGAAGTAGCAAAATCCATCTTATGAGTCTTAGTTTAGCTTCCTTCTTTGACAATATAAACCGAAGAGCTGCATGGTTAGAAAAAAACGATAATCTTAATACCAAGCAAGTATGATCTAAACAGCAAAAAGTATAGCCAAAAGTTCTTTTTCTGTGGTAGTATAGTTTGCTTGTGTCGGATTTAGGGTCCTTGAGGCATAGTAGATCACATGAGCCGTTTTCCTTTCCGTTTCCCCAAGACAGCTCCCATTGCATAATCACTAGTGTCGTACATTATCTCGAACGGTAGTGTCCAATCCAGTGGTTGGATAATGGGAGGCGATGTAAGGGCCTCTTTCAATTGATCAAAGGCGATTTCGCAATCAGTCGACATCTCAAATTCAACATCCTTTTGCAATAGCCTACATAGAGGGGCTGAAATGTTTGAGAAATCCTTGATAAATCGCCTTTAGAAACCTGTATGGCTAAGAAACGATCGCACTTCCCGCACTGTTGCGGGGTAAGGCAAGGTAGTAATAAGATCAACTTTAGATTTATCAACTTCAATGCCCTTTGATGAAATGATATGCCCAGGAACTATGCCTTGTTCAACCATAAAATGACATTTTCCCAATTCAACACAAGATTTGTTTCCATGCACCGTTTTAAAATTTTAACAAGATTATCAAGATATTTTTCAAAAGACTCACCATACACGCTAAAATCGTCCATGAAGACCTCAATAATATGCCCAACATATTCAGAAAAGATATTCACCATGTACCTTTGAAAGGTGGCCGGGGCATTGCTTAGCCCAAATGGAATTCTTCTCCACGCAAAAGTACCGAAGGGACATGTAAAGGTGGTCTTCTCTTGATCTTCAGGTGCAATGGCTATTTGGAAATACCTGGAGTATCCATCCAAGAAGCAATAGTATGGGTGACCAGCCAACCTTTCCAACATCTGATCAATAAATGGCAAGGGAAAGTGGTCCTTGCGTGTCATGGCATTAAGCTTTCTATAATCAATATAGACCCTCCACCCTGTTTGCTAACGGGTGGGTATCATCTCTCCATCCTTGCCTTCCACAACTGTTATGCCCAACTTTTTGGGCATGACTTGCATTAGACTCACGAACTTACTATCCGATAAAGGATAAATAATGCCCACATCGAGTAGCTTAATCACCTCCTTTTTTACCACCTCCATCATCGGTGGGTTGAGTATCTTCTGTGGTTCCCTACTCGGCTTCGAATCTTCCTCAAGCAAGATGCGATGCATGAAAAGAGACAGATTAATGTCTTTTACGTAGGCAATAGTCCACCCGATTTCTCCTTTATTCTCCTTAAGCACTTCTACCAATGCTTCTTCTTGGCTTGGGTTCAACTTCGATAATATTATCGCCGTGAGTGTCTCTCCATCTCCGAGGAATGCATACTAGAGATGAGTCGGGAGGGATTTGAGTTCGAGGCTAGGAACCTTGATGGTGGAAGGAAGTGTCTCCTCATGTGTATCCGGAAGAGGGACGAACTTGGGATCGTATTTCTATCGGATCTGCTTGGGAGAGTGTAGTTGAGCCACTGTTTCCACTAACACTCCATTAGCTTCCCAAGGTTCCACTTCCGCCAAGCGATTTGCAATTTCAATAGCATCCGGATCCCTACAATAACACTCAAGAACTTCCTCTAACATAGGGTCAATAATATACCCAGAAAAGACACTATGCACATATTCTGGGAATTTCATTAACTCCAATATGTTAAATTTCACAACTTGACCGTCGAACTCCATCGTGAGGGTTCCCTCACGTACATCAATTTTAGTTTGGGAAGTGTTAAAAAATGGCCTTCCCTACAAAATTGGTGTGGAGTTAGACGCATCACCTATTCACCTTGCATATCTAACACATAAAATTCGGCTAGAACAAAAGGTTGTCCAATTCGACTAGCATTCAACTACCTCATCCAGGAATGAGGAGTTGCAATCTTCTAGTTGAATGACCACCCTTGTGTCTTTCAACGGTCCTAGATTCAAACTATGAAATATTGATTGGGGCATCACGTTGATCGATGCCTTCAAATCGAGCATAGCTCGTTTGACCCTACAGTTACCGAGTTTGCATGGGATTACGAACATCCCTAGGTCCTTGCATTTCTGTTGAAGTTTTTTCTAAAAAATTGTTGATACGCTTTCACCCATGAGCACTTTCTCATTCCCCTTAGGCCTTCTTTTGTTAGTGCACAAGTCCTTGAGGAACTTAGCATACCTCGGGATTCGCTTCATGACGTCAATCAAAGGGATGTTTATCTCCACCTTCTGAAACACTTCCAACAACTCTTTACCTTTGTTCTTATCCACTACTCTTGCGACTCGGCTTGGAAATGGGAGTGGTTGAGTTGGAATAGGAGATGAAACTTCAAATTTTTGGGCAGCAGGGGCCAATCGCGGCCGCGACGAGTCAACAGCGCATGGAGGTGGACTTTCCCTGATATGGTCGCGGCCGTGACTTGCATTCGAGGACGTGAACGTCTCCCCAAAACAACCCTCTATTTCAGTTTTTTATTCAACTTCCCCTTGAATTTCATCCTCAAAAGGACCCCCGGGCTTGTTAGGCTCTCCAAACATCACTCCACTTCTGAGGGTGATGGCACTGACATTTTTAGGGTTGATTTCCGATTGAGCCGGCATTTTGCCACTGTTTGCACTTTCAGTCGAGACACTAAGGTTGCAAGTTGGCTAACTTGCATTTCGAGGCTCTTGATGCTCGATTGGGTGTCCTTCTGAAACTAGACTGTGCTAGTTGCTAGACTCTTCACAATGTCTTCTAAGGATGGACCAGATGATGTTTCGGTCGATTGCTTTTGTTGGTACATCCCTCTCGGTTGAGGTGCTCGACTTTTACCTAGGTCAACTTGTTGGCCACCTTGGCCAGCTTGGTTACCATACCAAAAGTTTGGATGATCTCTCCACCCTGTATTGTAGCTTTGCGAATAAGGATCATACCTCCTTCCCCCATTAAAGCTGCCAACGGCATTTGCATGAGCTCCGATCTCTTCCTCCAAGATTGGGCATGTGTCGGTATTATGGTCGGTGGTTTGGTAAAACCTACACGGCTTAGGGGCTTCAGTGTTACCCGAGGCCACCTTCTTAACCAAATTAGTAAGTTGCTCCAGTTTCTCATCAATGGTCGAATCATGTACCTCCCTAACCGTCCTTGTTAGCTCACGACACCCAAATTGTTAGGTATTTGCAGCCATCTTGGTAATTAACAAACGAGCGGCTATTAGAGTCTTGTCAACCAATGCTCCTCCACTTGTCGAGTCGATCATGTTTCGGTTGGTCAAAGACAGGCCTTCATAGAATTACTGTATAAGAAGCTGATCCGTGATCTGGTGTTGTGGGCAACTAGCAACCAACTTATTAAACCTTTCCCAATACTTGTATAATGTCTATCCTTGGCATTGCCGAATACCGCTGATTTGCTTCCGAATATTTGTGGTCCGAGAGGCCGGAAAGTACTTCTCAAGGAATTGTCTCTCCATTTGTTCCCACGTCGTAATAGAAGCCGGTGGGAGGTAGTAAAGCCAATCTTTTGCTAGATCTTTTCAAAGACAAGGGAATGCCCTTAACTTTATTTGCTCTTCAGTCACCTTCATTGGCTTCATACTTGAACACACAATATGAAACTCCTTGAGATGCTTATGTGGGTCTTCACCTAAAAGACTGTGAAAGGAGGGCAATAGATGGATGAGGTCGGACCTCAATTAAAAAATAGTGTCATCTCCCAAGTCGGGAAATGTGATGCATAATGGTTGGTGTGCAACCCCGGTATTTGCCAACTCCTTCATGGTCCTCTTGGGCACCCTTTCATTCTCCATTTCTTCCCTCGGTTCTAGGATGATCTCTTCGGTATCAAGGTGTAGACCTTCAAGTTCTCCACGAAATTGCTCAATTGTTCTTGCTTGCCTCCTCAAAACTCGTTCTCGAAGAACTATATCGGGTTCAAATAATAGCTCCTTGTGCCCTTGAGAACGTGTGAACATCCACTGTATCAAGACAAGAACAATAGCAAGTATCAAAACAACAAAAGTAACAAAAAAACTCAACTAGAATAATAAAAATAGTGCTTAACACTAAAAACGAAATCGTTCTAACACCGTTCCTTGCCAATGGCGCCAAAATTTGGTACACGCGTCGAAAACGCTACCAAATTAATATATCTTGTATTGTATTAACAGCACTTAACCTTACAAACTACCCTACTAAGTAGAGTGGCAAACAAGGCACGATCCCACGAGGAATGGTCGAACAATTTTACTTTACGTATTAAGCTATTATAATCAAGCAAGATAATATAAATAAGCTAGTAAACAATAAATACGTGGAGGGGGGGGAGTTTTGATGGAATCAAAACTAGCACCTAAATTTATATTAAGTAACTCGAAGAACAATTACTCTAAAAGTACTTAGCAAATTTTCAATTTAAGTAAACAAAGATAAGAAAATGGTTTTTGATTTTATAAATGATAAAAAAAAACGATCCACCCTTGATTATGCTTCCCTTTGGTCTAGATAATTTATGAAACTATTGTTATTGCCCAATTAATTGTGATTCAAGCCCTTATCTCAAGACTATTAACAAACTCTAATAGCCTTGTTGTCTCTTAATTTTAGTTAATCAAAACAAGCTCTTCGACTAACCCTATTTGATTTAACCAAATCCTCAAACAAGCTCTCTTAGATTCAATAATCAAATGCATTAGGCACCAAGACAATGAGATAAATACGACATAAAACTCATAAGCTCCATTTTAGTGGTCGAACTTTATGTTATCACCATTGACATTCATTGTTTGCTACATACGAGTCGAAAGCACTACAATTACGGATAGCAATCCCGACTACTAGAAACACATTCATAAATCTCTTAAAGGGTGATCAATCTAATAATCAACTGATAAATGTGAATCAATAACAACAAATAACATAAAACACTTAAATACACAATCAAATTGGTAACATTAACCGCAATAATCACATAAATATCTTCGACTCAAGGTTCCACATTGATCAAGGGTGAATTCAAAGGGTACTAGCCACCCATATTAACTATTACAAAGATAAAACAAGTGAAAATCAAAGAAGACAAGAAAATAAAATAGAATGAATCAAAAGGTTGAGTTGATGATCTTGATCTTCAACCCACTTCCAATTCCTTGCTCCTTAAGGTGAATGATGGCTGAAAATGTGTGAGAAATAGGTCATAGGTTAGGTCAAATTCTAAATTGATCTTATACATATGTAGGAGAAAGTGTTGGGCTGAAAATTGGCCAAAAACGTATTTCAGGATTAAAAACAGGGTACTGGGTTGCGGCCGCGAGCCTGAGTCGCGGTCGAGAACCCTTTTTCAGCTAGGGCTTGGTCGCGGTAGTGAATATAAGTCGCGGGTGCGAACCCTGTCTTGGTTTTTTGGCTGGATTGCGGTAGATTGGTCGTAGTAGGTTGTGACAATTCGTTTGAAGCATGGCCACCCTTTTTTCATCCTTGGCTCGGTTCTTCATTTCGAACTTCTTCAAGACATAATCTTGGCCTTATATTACCTGTATTGTCCTGAAACGAGCTCAAACACATTAAATGGTCCAATAATTCAAAAATGAACAATACACGGTTGAATATGCATGCAAATGTCATTAAAACGACACTTAAAGGGACCTAAAATGCATGCATGATCACGTGTACCATCTTGACACAATCTCACTATGTTGAGAAAGTACTTAAGAAATTCAACGCTTATGAACATTTACCAAACAAAAAGCCCATGGAACTGAATGTTCATTTGAGTAAGAACAAAGGAGAGTCAGTAGCTTAGTTGGAATATGCAAGGATCATAGGGAGCTTGATGTATTTAACGAACTATATGCGTGCCAATCTTGTATGTTTAGTGAACAAATTGAGTAGGTTCACAAGTAATCCAAGCAATGAGCATTGAAAAGCACTTGTAAGGGTACTAAGATACTTGAAGTACACCCTTACATTGGGGCTGCATTACACGAGATATCTAGCCATAACTAAAGGGTATTGTGATGCTAATTGGATATCAGATATGAAAGAATTCTTTTCCACAAGTGGATATGTCTTCACCATAGGCAGAGGAGCGGCGTCTTAGAAGTCCACTAAGCAGATGTGCATATAGCTTTGGATAAAGCTGGTGAAGAAACAGGATGACTTCGTAATTTCCTTGAAGATAATTCATGTTGGAACAAGCATGTGTCGTTAGTGATGATTCACTGTGATTGTCAAGCTACCATTGGTAGGGCATAAGTGACATGTATAATGGTAAGTCGAGACACATACGTTGTAGACATAATTTTGATTGATTACGTAAATTCAGTGGGAAAACTAAGCCATGGAAGTTCAGTTGGAACAAATGGAAATAAATTCCAGCCCATCCCTAGAGGACAACAACCAACTGTTGAAACCAGCAATATGTGGTGAGGCTAATTCATTTGACTTTTAATGATTCCTAAACCCAGTGCCGTAGAGTATGAAAGGATACTCAGGATAGGAGATCACCTATGTAAGTGTGAAGTGAGAGCCGCTTCAAAAGGTGAACACTTATGATACTAAAGACGTTATCCATGGCTAAAACGAGCACAAACGTGGGAACATAAGCTGGTGAGGCCTTATTGTGTTAATATCACTATCTCGGTATACACCACGAGGGAGTAGCTCAAGGTAACATCCACTAAGCCGCAAGTACCCGATAGTATTAACTATGGAAGGTTCAAAACACAAGCTACCTATCCTTATGCAATAAAGTCTCTCAAGAACGGGGTTGCATGTCTACGTACATATATGCATTAATTTCCACTCATGTGGGAGATTCTTGAAAATATATTTTAAGATAGGGGATAAGACCCAACTTTGAACAATTTGGAAATGGCATTATAGTGTGCTCATTTTCTAAAAACTGATTTTCAATGAGTGAGAAATTAATGCAAGTTGGCCACTTGCGAAGGCATTTGTTTGTGGGAGATAGAAGACATCGTAAAGTCTTATCCTACTTTAGAAATACCATAATATGGTCTAGGTTCGTTGTAACCGAAAGGAGTAGTAACTCCTATGTATTAAGACACATTATGGTGACAACTCCCACATTAAAGAGTTATTATGGTGGTATCATTACTATATTTTGCTATAGGAGATGTTGTAACATCTGAGTTATGGTGATGTAACTCTTGAGTTATGGTAATGTAGCAGGTAGCCCCATATACTATTTATTATCAAGTAACACATTCTGAAACAGCTGCAGTAAAGGGTGTAACAGTTGCGTAACTACCTGGTTTTGCATGTCTTAATGACCCTTTAAGGGTGTAATTAAATTCCCAATTTGAATGGAGAATGCATATATATGTAGGTCATGTTTTCTTGTAAAGCAGACATGAAAATCACACAAATCCTTTCGAATTGCATCTCATAGCATCTATTCAAAATCCTTGCATCCAAAATCAGTTTTGTCATATAGTACATAACCCAGTTGTTACCACATTTCTATTTCGCCGGAGCTTCTGGATTTGTGGTGTTACTATCCAGAAGACAAAAGTCGTTTTATCTTTGAAAATGCTACGTCAAACCATGATTACTAGCTGAGACGTATTTTTCTGGTGGATATAGGTCTAACCTCGACTGGACTTTACCATTGTCATCATTCTGCTATTTTTCTTAAGTGTTGCAGAAAGTGTTTAAAATATTGCGCAGAATCTGCCCACTTTCCAGTATTGTAAAAAGTGTTGAAACACCTTGTCTAGGTTCCAATACTGCAATCCAGGTGTTTCTAAAAGTGTTGTAACACTTCCACTGGTTCCAGAATCTAATTGGTGTTCTTCCATTGATTCGTACAAGATTCCCAGCATCTTTGGTGCCGTTTCAATGTCATTTCCAGAAGTTTGTGAGGTGTAATAGTTTTAGGTGTTTTTTATTTTTTCTGAAGTTGTAAGCCATTATTAGATGTATCTGTAAATCCAACACCACTTTTATAAATAATTCAGTATAAAATTCTTAATACAGCTCACTCAATGCCAATAGTACCCTTTCTTTAATAAACTAAATTATTAAAATTGAAATATTATAAAAAAATAATAAAATATATAAAAAAGAAAAGAAACAAAGGTGGCAGCGGTCAGATTCAGAGTAGAGGAAACGATAGAAAATGGAGATACTGTAGTATGTCACTTTTACAGAATTCAAGCATGTGAAGAAATACACAATGGAAATAATTACAGAATTCAAATCTGTGAAGAAACAAAGAAAGATAGCTTTTGACCAAACATACATTAAGTCGTTGGACTATACATGACTGTGTTGTCGAGGCACGCAAAATTAATAACCTTATCTCCACCTCTACTAAAGAGTAGTAGTGAAAAATAAAGATCGATCTCACATGGAGCGGATGGATTAATTATATTTCTAATATTAATTACTAAACAAAGTAAAAGCAAATTAAAAGGGGGTTTTGATAGAATTTATGTCTAACCACTCAACTAATTAATAAATCAACTATCAACTAAAGAGTTTGAACAATTGAATAAATAGATAACAAGAATTAATCAATATTATTCAATATTAAACAATATCAGTTCTTAGTTCAGCATCCCCCTACTCGTAGTGTGAATTAATTAACTAATTGTACCCGAAGATCTATCTCACAGTTCACCAACCCTAGACCGACAACAAGCTCTATTGGCCTGAATTGTCCCTCAATCTTAGTTAACTAAAACAAGCTCTTTAGTCCCTATTTACTTAAACAACCTAAAACAAGCTCTCCAAGTTTAATTCAATAAATGCATTAATTACTAGGACAATAGGCCATAATAGACTCCAAATACACAAGTTCGATTTGGATGATCCAGATTCGTATTACCCCTAACGAATTAATTGTTAACTATTACTTGCGATTATAAAATTACAATAATTATGGATTACAATTCTATAACCTAGCGATAGAATATCAATAACCTAATCTGACGGGCCCTATCAAATCAAGTAATTGAAATCTCAATAATCAAACAACCAAGTAACAAAAATTAACCATTGGATAGAAATCAAAACACAACTTAATATAAAATCACGAGTAAGGTTCAACATCCCTTCGAACTGATAAAAATAAACTATCTACACATAGTCATACTAATATTTAAAAACTGATAAAATCAAATACATAAATTAGACGAACGAAAAATAGAAACCAAACAAAGTTGAAGGAATGAGCCTCGGAATACTGTTGTCGTCTTCAAAAGTGTTCCACGTTCATTTCCAATGACCGCACCTTGTCTCTTTTATAAGCCCAGTGGGCTTTACTCTTTTTCTTTGTTGCGAATGGTGGACAATTGCAAATCAAGCTCTCCTTCACACTCCATGGCCCAAGTCTACTGTTCAAGAGGCCAATGCGCAATTTGTTGGGCCTGTTGGCATATTACGCCCCCTCTTCATTAATTCCATTCTTGGGCCATATCAATTCCTTGTTGAATAGGTCCAAGTGATCGAAAATTGCTCCAAGTCTACTATAATTTAACATAAAAACACAACTTGGAGTATTTGAATTTAATGTGCAGATAAGTAGAAAAATAATATGTGCCAGTTCCCCGGGTAATATTAATAGTAAGAACGTAATAAATAAAATGCAATAAAATCACATTCCCAATAATCTAAAATAAAACACATTTTTCTACTTATCAGTACACGTAAACAATCATTAACCTAATCGGTTGTAAAGGTAAAACAATCGACATGTTTGGTCTATTCGGCTGAACGCAATTAGAATTGCACGACTCTGCACGATCAAATGATGATCACAATAAATTCATTTTTTATCGATATTAAGTGATTTTAGTTGTTATTTATGTTCTTCATAGGGTTTATAAAGTTTGGAAAAAGTCATCGTCTGGTTAAAGATGATACACAAAAAGTTTTTTTTTTTATTTTTCTTACATTTTGAAATTATATATATTATCTTAATTGATTGCATTATTTTTTCAATAAGGGCATTGCAGTCTTTATTAATAATATTTTAATTTATTAAATTAATGAGTTGCGTTGAGAAATTTTGTAAGATGTAAATCACCACCAGTAAGTAATATGTAGAATAATCTAGAACTACATTATCTAATGAAAATATGAGAAATCCTCCACCTATAAATAGGGCTCTTGGGAATCATTTGTAAGGCAGCCAAAATATTTGAGCTACTATGATCTAAAGCTTTTGAAGAGAAGTACTCCACTCTAAAGTTACTCTCACATTCTACACACTACACTCACCAAAATAATAAATCCTCTTGTATATCACTTCACTGAAATAACTCACCACGTTCAAAACATCTATAATCACTTCCATTTTCTAACATCGTAAGATGGTTTGTGCACCCAAAATACACAATACAATGAACCAGTAATGCAAAAGCACGGCTTCATCAATTCATGATTAAAAATTAAAACAAAATAAAAAGCAAATGACTATAATAGTTTCTCTTTATGCATTCAAGGATGATTTTGGGCTGAAAGTCATAGTTTAATTAGAAAATTTGTGTATCATGATTAGCAATGTTCCTAATCAGCCGATGAATTTACTTGGTTTCTACCCCCACGGGCCATAAATATAGCCACATTTTATTTTATACTCTTCTTTATTTTAGAGTACTTGAAAATTAATAATTAGCCCAACATAAGAAAATTGAATATAATTTTGAACATACAAAAAGAGTATTGTACTATCTTTGTAGGACGAGGGAGTACTACTTAATCACCTAAAGTTTAAATAGATGAATTGTGGAATCTTTATCCTTGCGCTTATCGAATGGTGTGTGTGTGTGTGTATATATATATATTGTAAATTATAAAATGCATCTTCGAACACCACTCTATTGCTTGCAGCTTGCCGTAATATTGTTAGTAGCTTGCTCTAATGTTGTTAAACTAACACTAGTATGCTACTTGTAGCCTGCTTTGATCTTAATTGTTCTACTAACACCGCTCTGCTTCTTATAGCTTGTTGCGATTAAACTGCTCTATTAATTATGATGTGGGCAGCACATGTCCAAATTAGTAAAGCTACCAGTTTTGAATTATATGTTGTTGCTAGCAAGCATGATATTGGTACAGAAAAGAAAATTAAACAAAAAAGAAAAAAAAAACGATAAAGAATATCATATGTGAGCCATGACCCACATTAAAAATATTTTTTCTCATTTTATATAACTTGTAAAGACCTATTATCCATACTATGTTTTTCTTGCTTATTATGTGTAGTTTGCAATATCAAGATAATTTATTTCGAAATCTACAAACTTAGATGAGTAAAATTATAATTTGGATCTCGTAAGTGTTGGCAACTGAACTCTTACTCAATAATTTATAATGCGGGCACAAGGATGAGAATAAGAATAGAAGAAACTAAATAATCACAAAAGATAAAAGGTTATTTTCATCCTCCGTTCAATCCAGATTCAGCTCAGAGACGCTACCCAAAAGACCCCCCAGAGATGTGCCCGGTGGAAGACCCTCCGATGATGAAGTTAGTAAAAAGAATTCACAGGAGATGAACAAAGAAGAAATGATAATGAATAAAATGGTAAAATTAACCTTGGCTTTTGAAACGAGGTCCTTATTTATATTGACTTATCTTGGGACATAATAGTATTTTTTTCCTCTGCTATCAACCATAATTATGTATTTCTTTTAGGGCCACTTGACTCCAATGATAGGTCATGCTTTTAACTGAATGTACTTTTCATCCTCAGAGGATAGGATACGCCTAATAAGGCAACGTCTCTCACGTCTGTTATTATAGCTCTAAAACATTTTCCCCCTTAGATACTTCGGAAATTTCATCTTTGAGACTTTATTCCCGTAAGGGGGGATGAAAATTTTCTCATACAACTCTGAGACACTTCAACTCTAGGTTTCAGCATCCCTATGCTCTAGGATTATTCACTCTATCTATGTTCCGCATATTTTTCTCCTTCTTTCTTCAGAGCTAGCATGCTTATCCCAATCGAATACTCCCCCTACTCTAAGTAAAAGCATGTTGTTTACTCATAGTAGTGACAGCATTGGGTTGCCTTTCCTCCTTTTGAATTTTGACTATTTTTTCCATTTTCCGGCCTTCCAATGTCTCTATGATAGGCTATCATTTCCCTGGCGTTTGGCCTTCCATACAGTTCCCCACACTCAATCATGTCCCTTACTTTTAAAGGTTGCTACCATGGAGGCAATCTTCCTTGTTCCTCCTTCTTTCTCTCAATCTCGGGCAATTTATTCAAGAGAGCATCCACCAACGTTAGTCATAGGGAGAGTAAATGATGGAGTAAGGAAAAGAAGATCTAGACCTTATGAAGTCATGTTCTCCTGCTTCGTATCTCAAACGGAACATGGTACCATTGAGGAAGCTCTAAGTGATCCTAATTGGGTTCAAGCCATGTAAGAAAAGCTCAATATGTTTGAGAGAAATGAAGTTTGGAATTTGTTTCCCAGACCTACTCATCAAGCTGTATTTTGGACCAAGTGGGTGTAAAAAAATAAGCTGGATGAGTCAGGACTTGTTACCAAGAACATGGAAGTTAATTGTTAGAGGCTACTTTTAGATGGAAGTCATAGATTTCGATGAAACATTTGCCTCTGTAGCTAGACTTGAAGCAATCATGATATTTCTGGCTTATGATGCACACTGTACCTTCACTGTATACTATATGGACATGAAGAGTGCATTCCTGAATGAACTTCGAGTTGAAGAAGTCTACTTTGAACAACCGCTAGGTTTTGATGATCCAACTAGAGATAGAGTCTACAAGCTAAAGAAGACGTTGTATAACCTTAAGCAAGCACCTTGAGCTTGGTATTGTATTCTCGCGCAGTATCTAGCCCAAAGCAAATTCCGAAAAGGTGTTGTGGACAAAACCTTATTTGGAATATAAGATGGAAAGTGTACATTGATAGTCCAGATTTATGTTGATGATAGAATAATATTGGTCAATATCCAAAGAATGTTGGAAGAACACACTGTGATCAATATTGATGATGTTAGAAAGGGGGAAGAAGATTTACAGCAAAGACATGGTGAACAATAGCAGAGAGATGAACAAGAGGCTTTCCTTGCTGAGCAATGGAGACAGGAACAAGAGGCAAAGGAAAGAATAAGAGAGTGGAAAGCTCGTGAACAACAAGAGTTTGCTAGATCCATGCAAGATTTACAAGCACAAATGAAGAGCGTACTTGGAAAATCCAATGCTAATCTGCATGAGATATATCTTGCTACAGGAATGGTTCCTCCCAATGATCCTGCTTATTTGCATCCTCCCCCCTCAAGTAGATATGATGTCGCTCCTAATTTATCAATTCTCTCAAAGTATGAAGATTAGTTCAAGAGTTTCTCACTGGAAGAACTAAAGGATCTTCGGGTCTATCAAATTCCAACAAGAGGAAATCCCTCAAGAATTTAGATTGATAAATAGAGAATGACTGAAATTCTCAGATACTTCGTGGACCTACTGGATGAAGGAAAGTACAATCATGTCGAAAGTGCAACTAGACATCGACTGTGAGCTTACTTAGATGATCTACATGCTAGTAGACTTCTATTTCAGATTGAGCTAAAAGGAGCGAATTAGAACATTACAAAATATTCATTTTTTATGAATAGTGGCTGATGGAAGATCTAACACCGAGTGTGCAGTATGAGTATGGAAACTTCGAACAAAAGATGTACTATGAATGGTGGAGGTAAACTAAGAACGATCCTAACATATCCAAGAGGAGTTGGGATCTGAAAGATAAAGAAAGACCAAGAAGAAGAGACAAACAATATGCCGAGCAACAATTTAAGATGCGACACTGGAAGAAACACAAATGAGATTAACTACTGCTTGGTAAAAACATTTCATACCTCCTAAAACTCTTAATGTAAGATATGTTTCTATTTAGCAGTGCATATTGTAACTGTAATAAACAAGATATCTAATGAAAACAGTTATCATTTACTGCCAAATGATTACAGCTCATATTCATGCATCATATCTGTTGCATTTTAGTATAACTGTTTTAGAAAAATAATGTGTTGTATTATGACTTTAAGTTCATTTTGCTTAGAGTTTTGACATCATCGAGGGAAATTGATAGGAAATTTATATATAGTTTTGATGATGTCAAAACCATTATGTAAAAGTAGGAACTAGTGGCCCCATATTATCTGAAATCTTTGTAATAGATAGTGTTAGTTTTACCTAGGCAAAAGTCACGGGAAGAATACGGAAAAGTCATCAAGGATACATGCAGCAAGGAGTCCAAGTAAGCTGCAAGGAACAAAGACTGCAGTGAGCATGCAGTAAGGTAGCTTTGCTTTATAAGCATACAACAATGCTTGCGGTAAGGAAGATCCAACTAGCAACCAAGCAACTACTATGTCAGTAGTGATAAAGTCAAGTCAAGAGCTTCGAAGATTAAAAAATATAGCCAGTGGAGACAAGATTCAAATCTTGTACTGTGACCGCACTATGGAGATGCAGAAAAATTACTAAAACTACTATAAAAAATGTTTAAGACTATGGTAAAAAACTGTAGTTAAAAGCATTCAGCGACCATGGTAGTAGATACCATAGTGGTAGACCTACCACCAATAACTACGGTTAATGAACCGTAGAAATTAACAATAAAAACTACAGTTGATAACCGTTGTTGTAATAGTAGCATCAACGACTACGGTATGTATGCCCACGATTGGTGGTTTTCTTCGACTACGGTCTGAACTGTAGTAACTAATGATAAAGACTACGGCCAAAGACCGTTGTCTTTTCTTTTTCATAAACCATTGTTGTAGATGATGCTCTTTTATAGTTTTTTTATATATTTTATTTTATTTTGTAATTTATATATAAATATATATATATATATATATGTGGGAAAATTTATAAATATTCCCTATAACTTTGGGGTAGTTAAAAAATTACCCACTAACTTTGTCCATTTAAAAAATTGCCCAGTAATTTAAGAATTATCGATAAAATTGCCCTGCAACGGGGAATCGCCTGTAACCCATCCGATTACCTGTTGACGTGGCAAGTGATTGTTGATGTATTTTCAGGCTGGACACGTTTTTATACCAGGTAGACATTTTCCCCACTTTGGTCATCTTCTTCAACCCCTAATTCATCTTCTTCTTCAATTCTTGATTTTGTTTGAAAAAATTATATTACCAAAGGTGAGTGGAAAAGAGGGTAGGTGAATGGGTTTATCAAGTGCACCAAGAATGAGAGATTTCCATTGACTTTCAAGAGTCCTTTTGTATGAGTGCATTTGTTGCGCATTGGAGCTGAGAATGAAATTATCTACACCGAAGCGTTCCTTAGCTTGAGTCTGTTTGGAAGGGGAGGTGTTAATGACAGTGACATGATGACCAAATACCTTTGCGAATTTAACAGCAATATGGCCTAGGCCTCCTAGCCCAACTATGCCTATTCGTTTAGGTGGCGACTTAAATTCCAACAAATTATGATCTTTGAGGGGAGAATACATTGTAATTCCGACGCATAGTAGAGGAGCGCTGGATCCATCGCCAACTTCTCCTGGATGCTTATCACGTACCTGTGATCCACCACAAAAAATTCGGAGTAGCCGCCATAAGTGATGCTGCCATCCCAGAAAATACCTTTGTACACAAATTGTACGTCATCGCAGTAATTCTCTTCAATTCTTGATTTTGTTTGAAGAGGAAGAAGAAGAATTAGGGCTTGAATTAGGGCTTGAAGAAGATGATCAAAATGGGGGAAATGTTTACCTGGTATAAAAACGCGTCCAGCCTGAAGACACATCAGCAATCACTTGCCACGTCAACAGGTAACCGCATGGGTTACAGGCGATTCCCGGTTGCAGGGCAATTTTATCAATAATTCTTAAATTACTGGGCAATTTTTTAAATGGGCAAAGGTAGTGGGTAATTTTTTAATTACCCCAAAGTCAAAGGGCATTTTTATCAATTTTTCCATAAATATATATATATATATATATATATATTATATAACATAAATTAGTATTTATGTGTGTTGTAACATTCAAACAAGAAAGAGTAAATATTAGATTAAAATAATTCATTTATTTCTAAATATCAAAGTTACATTACGTCTCAAAGCTCAAAAAGAAGAAAAAATAAAAAATTAATTTCTCTATACTTAAATCCATTACAGAGGCGCATCTTTTCTTTTGAATCATCTTTCATTATCCTGCCAAAAAAAAAAAAAATATATATATATATATATATATATATATAGAATTAAACACATAAATCTATTTGCTAATCCAGATATCTACAACACAAAATAGTAAAAAACATTAAGTATAGGTCATAATCAGATATATCTAAAGTATAAAACACAAATAAATAAATAAAACCATCTTTTGATGTTCTCTAACTTCTCGCTAAGGCAAACAATATGTGAGTTAAATCTTTTGAACAAAGTACAATAGAGAATTCCTAAGATTGAAAATTTAGGGGATCCAATATACGCAATAACAAACCTTGGCAAGGAAATTTGTAATTATCATATCTGACATCCTCGACTAAGTCAATCTCCCAAAACAGCACATCCAAGAGCCATTGTCAAAGCGTAGGAACTTCTTATAAATTCAATGATCTGAACAATGTTAGAATACATATTCTCACCATCCACCCTGTCGCCCAGTAAATATGAAGTTGATGAGATGGACTTAGAAATATAACCATTTCAAACCTATGAGCACTAGGTTGTCTCAGATAAGTTATGAATACAAATATATAAATGCACAAGATGAGAATAGTGATAAAGATATTGGCTAAATTGTAACTTAGGATCAATAAATTGATCCATTTTGAGAATTACTTTTGCGAGATGAGACCCATCTTGACTAAATTATTCTATAACTGTATGATTTGCCCCGTGGCAAATTACTGGATCAAGCACATGTTTTGTGATCAAATCTGCAATCTTGGCAAGCCCATAATCTAGGATGCCAACAACCTACATAAGCACCATGCATAATGACAAAATTTCAGAGGAAGTTGTCAACGAGAATCGACAAGAGAAAGTTTGCCAATGCAAGATGAAATTTCAACTAGTATAAATTTACAATAGCTCAAATTCGTAGCATTCATAACAACATGAAGCACAAGCCCCTTGATTCTATTCACAGTAGTGTGATACTTTAAATGAACTGCACTGACATCATGCTCAAACCACACAGCATTCTCCATAAACCTCAAAAGCAGCTCCTGAATCTATACCCAAATGGAATGGCTCTAAAACAAATCATAAAATTTGATAAAATCACCAATTCATTGCTCACTCCAATTATATGTATACAATGCACATATGCAATACATGAGAATGTCTTTGTAAAATGCAGCAACTTTTACTTTACTTTAGCTTTTATTGCTTGAAATCTATTATGAGGCAGCACACCATTGTCTTGTTAGGGAAATAGTAGCACGTGCTATCGTGAAAGTCTCAACTTAGTTGTCCCCGAGTACTAAGATGTCTTAAGCGAACTGTTACGATAGGCTAATTCTATGTACAAAAGGTCTTTAGAAAGGTATTCTGCTACTGCCCTGCTCAACAAGTGATCTACCAATCATCACCCAAGTTCAAACTCTCATTCAAACATTTAAAAGAAGTTGAAGTAGAGAAAAGGTTATAAGAAATTACAAAATACAAAGTAAAATTTGGCATTCTTACTTCTAGTTTCAAGGGTATCCTGCAACATCATGTTCACATCCAGAATAGCTCAAGGAAACATACAATCTGAAATCTATTACAATATTGAAGACATTTAAAAAGACTGTACAAATAAATAGGTGATTTTAATTTAGAAATTTTTAAGTGTAGCTAATATCAGAATTTAAACATAACCATTTTGTTTTTTATCCCTAAAATTACCACACATATTCTGGGTTAAGGAAACACAAATCACACTTGAAGAACAAATGATATAATGAGAATAAATATAGCATTCAAGCAAATCATTTCCTTATTAAAATTTGATAAAAGTATAAATATCTTTTATTTATTTATTTATAAGAAACTGATAAAAAGTTTCTAACAAAGTTGTCACAGTGAAAAATTATACTGGGGGGCACTTATGTATCATGTTAAACCCTGGACTTTCCACAGATCTTCATATTGCATGGCCAACAAGAGTAAACTTGTATTATTACTACTAACCATCTTATATGCAAACTCATTACCAAGTATTGTCAATAGGAAGCAGCAATCAACATAACTGCAGAAATTTGTTTAATATTTTCTATGAGGATAATGAAAAGGTAGGATAACAAGCAAACACCTTATACAAGGTCATCGGTTAATAATTCTCAGGATTGTATTAAAATTTCTGAAATGCTGATTGACAAGGGCGTCCTTTTACATATGTGAACAGTGTACATGCAAAACCAAGTACATATAAGTTATGATTGAGGAGATTAAACATGTGGAAACCATTGAGGTGCAAGAAAAGTAGGTTCTTACAGTGCAACTTCTTCATCGTCATTGTCAATGGGTACCTGGGTTAAATTATTGCCACCTCTCAGACGGGTAGATACATTACCTAGCAGAATTGAGTTGGCTAATCTTTTGTGTAAGTCAGACTGAGAAGGGTAAGTAAGTAGGTTGTGAAAGCAAATAGTAAAGGTTCAAGTGGTGATAATTACCTCTAGACCATCATCATATATAGTACATTGGCCGCAAACCAAAAGCAGCCTTTCTCAAAGCCTTCTTAGTCTCAGCATCATACCCATCCACACCAGCATCGATCATTTCCTTCACAATCTGTAGAACAATGATGCAACCGTGAGAATAATTGGGCAATTAATTATCACATCTGAGAGCTATCCTAAGTATAAAAAAACTTGTTCTAGCACATGAATTAGTTACAGCTCTAGGATAAGCTTTTAATCACAACTAGTTTGCGCCATAGATTATCAGAGGATCCATCCTATCCCAATTCAGAAAAATCAAACATGTTTGTGCTATAAGTTATCCATGGAGGCTCTTCAAAATGTTATCTCTACCAAGAAGTGGCATATCCAACCCAGACAAAACAAGTTCAAACTGCTTGAAGTAACCATGAAGTATCACAAAATCACGCCGTAAATTGCAAATGTAGCATAGCTGATTCGACTCGGCCCCTTCTTCTTACTCTGTTGTAAGAGAGCTTGAGGGTTGATTTTTGCCATTGTGATTGGCATCAAACTTATATCTCAGGTTCTATGAAATAAAATCACGCATCAATAACTAGAATTTTCAATCACCAGCTAAGAACAACAAATCCTAATACATCGAAGATCAATATCCTATCTATCAATAGACGAAATTATCAATACAGAAACCAAAAACTCCATAATCAAACAAACAATCGGATAATCTAACCTATAAACCCTATAGAAGCTATTACTAATTCAAATACACATGAAGAATCAAGCAAAAACAAAAAAATATCCATGGAAAAGAAATTAAGGATTTAAAATTGCAAAACGAGATAATACCTATCCCTGATCTATGCTAGGAGAAAATCAATGAATAACGAGCAGCGATTTCTTCAATATTTCTGCACTGGTGGCGAATTCCACAGTCGAAAAAGGTTGCTGCCTTAAAATAGATTGTGGATTTATTTTCCAGATGTGAGAAAAAGAGGGAAAGGGGAAAGAGAGAGGAGCTCGAAGAAGAGGAGTTGACAGCAGAGTAGAGCAGAGCGCGAGGATTCTTTAGGCGATGAATTGTGGCTTTATGAGAGAGAGATGTGAAAGAGGGGGAGAGAGATCGAAGAAGCGTAGCCATGAACGGAAGTAACAGACGTGCTTGAGGAGAAATAAAGGGGCTGGGCTCCATTTTTTATTTGACCGCATAAAACTTAAAAAAATATTAATAACAAGCATCTAAACAACGGTGATTCAACAACGGAATTATTAGTTGTTGTCTTTTAGTGAGAAAATAAACATCCACAACAATAAAATGGCAACGGTTTCCAAAACCGCTGTCGTTTAGCGAAAAAATTATCACAAAGACGACGATTTCTAATACGACAACGGCTGTTCGTTAAAAAAACAACGGTTTTTGGGAAAAAACATTGTCTTTTTGGTGTAGTCATTGAGCGTTTTTGTAGTAGTATAATCCTAGCTTCTCGCTTCTAACTTATAGAAGTGGTAAGTCAGGGTCGAACCCACGGAGAGCAGGAAGATTTCAAGTATTTTTATGTAATAACCTACTGATAATAGTGTGTGTGTGTGTATACTGAACGCAGAAATAGACAAGTAACAGCCAAAAAGTAATTTTAAAACTCAAATAATATAAAAATCTCAGCCCTTAATCTAGTCTCCCCCTAGTTCGAATTACCCTTGTAATTAATGCAATTGTTCTCCAGTTTATTCTGAAACTCCTATCCCAAGATTAACAACAAGCTCTGCTAACCTTGTTACCCCTTAAGTTTAACTAACCAAAATAAGCTCTTTGATTAGTCTATTTGATTGAGTGATCTTAGAATAAACTCTCTAGACCTCATTAACCGAATGCATAAAGTACTAAGGTAACGGGATAAACACGGTGTTGGACTCACAAGCTTGGTACAAGTGACTGTGAATTATGTTATCCTAGTGATTAATTCACTATTTGCTACTAGTGGGCATAAATTCGTAACGATTACATATTATGACAATAACTTAGCAATACTTATTTGATTAACTACTTAGGTGATCAATCTAAATAACAATTCACACAAGAATTTAATGGAAAGTGAATAGTATAAAACGTTTCAAAACATAAACTTTTAAACAATTACTGTAAGAATTACAAAAGATTCAAACCAGAGTTCAACATAGATTAAAGACTGAAATAACCGACTAGCCGCTCATGGCGACGACAAAAGACATAATTGTATCTAAAACATTACACTAAAAATAAACTGTAAAGATAAACCAAAAATTATCGTTCTTGGTTTGCTCGTCTTCTCTAGAATCCTCTTAAAGTCCAAGTTCCAAGTCTAATTTTCGAACCTAGGAACTCCTATTTATAGTTGGGATCAAGTTGGGGTTGAATTGGGCTTCAAATCAGTTATTCTTCAAGCCCAAGTTTTACAACCGACTTAAGTGTCATAGCCGAGCATGTAGGTCGCGGCCGCGTCCATTGTTTAGCAACTCATCTTTAAACGAACAGTTTTATCGGGGCCGCGGAGAGTTCACAAGGCTTTCCAACCCTTTCTAGCACACTTTTGTCGCGGCCGCACAAGTAGGTTGCGACCGCGACTGACTTCTTTATACTTGGCTCGATTTCCTCCATTTTGGACTTTTCGAGACTCGTTTCTTTGTCCATTCTTATCCGAATGCAACTATTTGGCCTTAATTCACCTGAATATCTTTAAAACAAGTCCACAAACGTCAAACAGTCCAATAACACGAATATAAGCCAATCACAGTCGATTATGCATGCAAGTATCATTAAATGGACACTTAAATCGACCTAATATGCATGCATAAACATGTGTACCATACTGACTATCCAATCATGAGTTGACAAGTAACCTGGAAAAAAAAACAAAAGCAACACAACAAGCAATTACATCAAGCCACGATAATTCTGACCTACTTTTTGCAAAAAGGACAAACGACTCTAAAGCCTTACATGGAGCGTTAAATGTCAACGGTGCTCTTTTCTCACTCTTCAATGGAAAGGAACCCAACAACTATAAACAGAAGGATATGGAGGATGAGAAAATGCTACAAAATTATTGAAAAACTGAAATTATTACTCATCAAACACTCGATTTGTAACAGCTCGATTTTTCAAGATTTTTTTAGGGTTTTTATTTTTTTTAAAATAAATCTTTTAAATTAATTGGAAAAAATAGAAACTTTAAACATAACGTGACACTTTAAGGCTGTTATAACTTCCTTAATTAATGATAAGTCGTAAATAATGAGATAATAATAATATTGAATATGCTGAAGCAAACTAAATAAATTGACAAAGTTAAACATAATTTTTAAATAAGACTTTGAAATGTAATGAATGATAATGATTTATTGTTATTATTATTATTATTTAAATAGTTTACTATTCAAGCTTGAAAGTAATAAGGCATTTGAACTTATGAAAAAAAAAATAAAAAAAAAAATAACCTTTCAACAATTAATTTAAGACTAAAAACTAAGGGCGTTAGACAAATATGTAATAAAGCACTTTCAATAAACAACATTGTTATGAATTAATATTCTAAAATTAAATCAGCATGATTGTAACTTTCACATATTAAATCTTAAAAGCTCAAATAAACGCGAGAGTCATTTTTCATATAAAAACAAACTTAAAGATTAAAAGCTGACAAGGAAAAGTTATGTGGAAGCTCATCGTATGAATCAACATCTAATAATACCACATGAATCTTTTCAAATATTTTCATAATTATAATTTTCTTGTCATAAAAAGACTTAGATAGGTTATCTTGTACATATAATATATACATATCCAATATAATATTCTAAATAATCAAATTTTTTTTCGTGTATAAAACTTAAATAAAACTTCATTTTCATATGCCACCACTATCTGCTCTCCCCTTTACTCTCAACTTCGTCAACCTGAAAGGGGAATTTTGAAAGATGGACTGAGCTACGTCCAACTCGTGGGGTGTACTTTATCAAAATTAATTACAAGCGAGTAAACATAACATGTGCAAATCACCATAAATTGTATCACCATCAATTGATCATCATCAATCGTGTCACCCACCAATTGTATCACCATATTACCACTTGGGCCGTGTATCACCATTCAGCCATTTTGGCCGATTTCATAAGAATAATTTTTCATAACATTTGCATTATCACAAACAAATATATAATTAATTAAGGTAAATATTAAAAACAGAAAAACTCCACCTTAAACTTGTCTTTTCGGTGTAAATATGCGAATGGTATATGGAAAGTCCTAAGCCTCGTATCCTTGGATGCTCGAAACTTACATTTATAAATCTTAATATATAATTATCTTAGTAAGAGTTACATAAATAAAACAGATCATATAATAAAATAAAAATTTTAGCCTTAAAATAATATATAAAAGAAATAAGTTGGGAATAAAACACAGTTGTATTTAAAATTATATGATCTCTTAAATATCAATTTTTTTAGACTAGAAAGATAATATATATATATATATATATATTGGTGAAAATTTGTGTGCACTAGGTGCGCAATAGGCTTATTGTGCACTACAATACTGTATGAGCAAATCAACCATACTTTATGAATCAGTAAATCAATTACACTGATAGTGGTATACTTTATGAGTAAATCAACCATCTTATATGAGTAAATCAATCATATCTTAAATGCAAATCAATCATAGTTTATGAGTCAGTAAATCAACTATACTGTATGAGTAAATCAATCATACCTTAAGTACACGAAAAAATATTGTATGAGTGGTGCATATAATACACCCAAACCCCACTCATATATATTTGTTTTAAAAGAATATGAGTTGGAATTCTAATATAGGGAAAGAAAAAGATAAACTTTTTAAGTTGTTTGAAAATTAAAGAGGATAGGCTGTAAAGTTAAAAAAATGGGAAAATAATCCCTCCCCCCTTTTTCTCTCACCACCAAGCGTGAATGTGATTCCCCTTTCTTCTCCATCTCTTCTCTTCAATGCACCCACAATCCGGAATTTCAATTTAGGAGTAGCAAATCCGACGGTGGATGGAGAATGATGCCGATCTAGCGAAGATCAGAAAACTGCAACATCACCTCCATTATGTTTATAATAATTTGTAGCTGCTCTGGACCTTCTTCAGCGGGTCTACATGAAATTCAGACGAGGGGAGATATTGTGGTGATTGGTGCGGACGGCGTACGACAGCGATGGGCGCGACGAGCAGCGCGTTTGGTCTTTTCCGGCAATGACAGCGCCGCTGCCTGCGGAGGCACTGTGCCGCCGCTGCTGATGTTGCTCCCTCTCTCTCTTGTTGCTGTACGGATCGTCCTCAATCTGTTTGTTTGATTTAAATTGGTGGAGAGGGGTGTAGGGAACTGGTGAGAGCATTGATTTCCAGCCATGAAATCAGTGGAAGAAATAATATACCATAAATTTGATTGTCCATGTAGAGAAATTTGTGGAAAATATCTTAGTACGAGAATTGATCAGATACGCGGCTCAATTATCAGCGCCGTCCGCAACAAGAAAAAACAAATCAATAAAAGAATGCCACATATTACTTTCTTTTTACAAGTGAAAATTAAAATTAAGATGAAAATTGGAGTTGTGGAGAGAAACCTCTGCACCGTTACCTCCATTTTTTCCGGCACCACCCTGACCAATATTCTCCACATGTGTTAAAATCTGGAACGATTTTAACTCACCGGAATTTGAGTTTGGAAGGTCCAAAACCCCTATTTCCCTCAACCTAATCTCCTCTCCACAGACGAGCTCTTCTCCAACGGTGTCCTCCTCCCCGTTCACCCACTTCATCTCTCCGACGAGAATCCATCGGCCATTCCACTACAGCCCCTCGCATCCAGGTTGGATCTAGTCCGCCGCCGGAAACTTTTGCTAGAGAATCAATTATTTGTCGGCCACTTTGGTGTTGATGAAGATAATCATAATAGAGGAGAGAGAAGAATGGTGGTGCTGGTAATGGGGTAATTGGCGGAGCTGAACATCATAAACAGGTGGCCTATTTCAAGGAGTAGATCTGCCATGAATAGCAGAATTTGGCCGCGAGCGACGGTGACCCGACAGGAGCAACACGTCGTGCTGCATGAGTAACTTAAGGGTAAGTCAAAGTCCAGGAAATGGCCCACATTTTCGGCATTAGAAAAATGGTAAATTAAAATACAGGTGTTGCCATGTTATTGGCCCTCATCTTTGTTGCGGACGGCGCGGACAGTTGTGGCGTGGATCTGATCAAATCTGATCTTAGTACTCCCTCCGTTCACAAATAAGTATCATTTTAGACTTTCAAGTAAAATTTAATAAATAAATGTCATTTTAGATTTTCAAGTAAAATTTAAGGGATTAAGGAATGAACAACAACACCCCTCCATATTTCTCTCCACCAATTTTGTTATTACCATAATCTTTTCTCCATACCTTATTTATATAATATCATAACATTTGTATGGAAATTTCTTAGATTTAGCCAAAGACAATGTTGAAAGAAATATGTAAAAATAGTTAGAGTGATACTCTTTTGTGAAAAGATATTTTTTCCTAAAATGACACTTATTTGTGAATGGAGGAAAGTATTTCAAAAATTAATTTTTTTAAGCATAAATTGCTCATCTTCTGTTGCAGAATTTGGACAATAATTTTTTTTTTAAAAGAAGAATAGACGTAAGTAACGTCCAACGGTCCAAAGAAGAAGAAAATGAGAAGGTTGGCTTTTTGGAAAAAAAAAAAAAAAAAAAACACAAATTGGACTAGGAATAAAATATTAACTCCTTAATACATAAGAAAAAAAAAATACATTTATGGGCTTACAAGATATTTATTGAATTGGGCCTTGGGCCATACTAATAATTAATTATTTG
This sequence comes from Ajuga chamaepitys, assembly GCA_958295605.1. NCBI lineage: Eukaryota > Viridiplantae > Streptophyta > Magnoliopsida > Lamiales > Lamiaceae > Ajuga > Ajuga chamaepitys. The sequence continues at coordinate 30,665,746 of OY282497.1, read as the reverse complement.
GGTCATTAAAGATTTTAATTTTTATTTAGGATTGGGTTTGCCAACTACAAGACTTAATCCAATATAATCGGACCTATTCAAAATGCATAAAATGAACATTTAATATTTTAAAATGCCATGCAAATTCTCGGGAGTTACATGAGCTTTCAAATTTAAAGCGTTTGAAGGATACATCACTTTGATATCTTACAAGTGGTTATACTTAGTAAAAAATAACAAATAGCAAGTGTGCAACAATCAATCAACAAACAAAGAATCAAGCTGCAACAACTTCTAAAGTCAAGTAGGCTAGCTCTAAAGCTTTGTCTCAATCCTAAGCATTCTCATTAAGGAAACTTGCTCACATCTCAACTGTTATTCAAGTGTTGAGGCAGCTACGAGAAGTTGAAGAAAAACTTCCATTAAACCAACTCTCATGAGCGATTTTTGAATAGGGAGTTTTCATTGAATCCAGAATTCAAAGTAGACTAGGTGTTTTGAGGAACGTATTTATAGTAGAGGAGTAGTCTTTCGATGATAGATAAAAACTACTATAAAGAGCTTGGAATTAGACTTCGGTATAGCTAAGTTTGTACTTGTGAACAACTTAGTGAATTTTCTCTGTCTGAAAGGAAAGAGTGGGTTTAGAAGGATTGCCCCCACATTCGAACCACTATAAACTTTGTATATTTTTTTATTGCTTTTATTACTTTTTTTTGGCATACTACATAGTTACTGCATTGCTTTGTAAGAAAATGAATTTGCATATTCCGCTGCAGTAATCTCTACCTGAGCATTGCTTACTGTAGGCAGCTTAAATTCAGTATTTTTGTGTCTACTTTCTTAAAGTTGCTTACTGTATCATCTTTGTTGTATGATTCAGTTTCTTACACTAAGCAACATATCTCGACTCAAAGTATTTCACAAAGAAAAATCGGAATTAGAGGTTTATTCACCCTCTCCCCTCTAAATATCTACCACTTGGGACCAACAATAGGTGAAAAAGCAGTTTAAGCCTTCTCTAATATATTGGAGAGAACCTTAAAGAAACATACCACTAGATTTATTAATATCCACAAAAATCGAGCAATACATCAACCCCGAGATTCGGGCCACTCCCTAACCTTGATAAAGAAGAGAACTACTCAGTAATCATCCTAGAAACAACAGAGAGCAACAACATTAAACAAGAATATGACATAATAAAAATAAGAGAGAGTAGAAAAGAAAATGCTATAATCAACGAATCTTTGGAGAATTTCGACAATCTTGATAGGTGTACAAAGCTTCGAGCGATATCCCATGTTATCCACTCCACTTGGTTTTCTCCTTTGAAAGATTAAAACCCTTAAAAACTAAGAACTAAGAACAAGAAATTGAAACTGAAGACTAAGATGATACAAATGAGGGGGAGGGGGTATATCTATAGACTCGAAACCCTTACCTAGGTAAAAAGACAAATAGTATACATAAAAATTCTAAGTGCTGGTAGAAAGGTAAAAGAACAAAGAGAAGTATTAGTTAAAAGTTGAGTTGGGTTGGTGTGTTAAGGCATAAGTGGATCGGACTTCAAGACAATTTCAAGAACAAATAAATCTGAATTAGCTTTCAAATTCTTCAACAAAGTTTTAAATCTCGATGTTAGCTTACGGTATAACCTTAAATCACCGGAATTTAACATCAGACAAGAAGGATATGATCCAAAAATAGAATTACGATGGGTCGGGAGGAGGCGGGAGCGCGCGAGGCGAAGACCGTCGCCATACCGGTATGGATGTACGCCACCGGTACGGATGTAGGAGCTTGTTGGTCGATCATACTGGTGCCACACCATTACCGGTTAGCTACCAGCATTCGTCTCTTTCGTCTTCGTGCGCCTCTGTCTTTTGTCGCCTTTTAGGATTTCTTCGCTTGTTTCTCTTCCTGGTCCCTTCACGCTTTTTATTTGTGACTTGACGAACTTTAATCTGAGCTAGGCTCAGCTTGGAATGCATGCCGGAGTGGACACATATGTGGAAACGACTTCTTTGGATTCCCAAATCTCCTTAACCTATAAAATACAACTAAAAAATAACCAAAAGTGCATCAAATCATATAAATAAGGAAAATCGACTTGGAATACACTTATACACAATATTGGACCTAGACACAACAAATGAACGCAATTCATAATAAAATATGTACATGAAATGCATGTAAAACAATCATTTTGACGCTCATCATTGAGAATTGTGAAGTTGCGGTTGATGACTCTAGGTACAGGGTTATGTTAAATTGGACACAACAAAAGAACTAGTGAAACATTTTTTGAGACAACAATTGTCTTATTTAATAATAAGTTCATGTGACAAATTTTTGTCACTCTACAATTACTTAAGACTATTTTTTTAGACTTTTTCCAGTGACAACTAATTATTGCAAAAGACAACTTTTGTAGTCTCAAATACCTTATTTGTCACTGAATTGTTGGAATGATAATCAATGATATTTGTTATCTGTAATAATGTATTGTGAAAACTTCTTAGATAAATTTTAACGTCTCAAAATTTTATTTTTCCTTTAAGATCAATTGAAATATCAGAATTCATGCGCGTGTGCGATGATCTTATGAAGTACGAACATAAATAAACAGTAGTAAGAAAAGTATAAGAAAATTTTCGAGGAAGAATCCCTCTTCCTCTCAAGCCTCTTTATTAGTGAAGTGTTATGCACATATACAGTTTTGGACTTACAGCACTTTAGGACTCCCTCCAAAGTGGTCAACATTATATGCACTCCCTCCAAAGTGGTCAACATTATATGCACTCCCCTTAACTACTTGCACGACCACCTGATCTCTCAGATGGACTTTGTGCAGAGAATCCTCTTGTTGCACACAAAAAACTCTCCCGAACTTTACAAGCTCTCTCGAACTTGCTAGACACAAATCTCCCGAATTATGTCTTAATAACGAGGGTGTTCTAAGACAGAATGAACACCAATTGTATAGCTTACAATTTAATTTTGACCGAATACCAAAATACGATGGTGTCTCAATACAATGCATCACTTCAGACTCTCTCTAAATAGTGCTCGTTCTCTCTTGCACCATCCTTGATTGCAATCTTTTTTCCACTGCCTTTTTGAGAATCATGGTTCAAGTGGCAAGTATTGATCCCTTCCTTGATCTTTATGATGTATTGGTTCTTTATAAGGAATGATTTTGTTGGCAGGATCTTCCTGAGTATTTTTTTCTTTCAAGTTTGCCATAAACACACCAATCTACTCTTTATTCAAACTTGGGAAATACAACATACTCCGAAAATGGTATTTTTCGATTAATTCGACAAGATTAGAAATGTTCCCATGTTAACATCAATCATATTGAGTCCGGAAAAGTCATTGTAGAAACATAGAAAGGGGAGAATATGATGATTTAAAAATTATTAAAGAAGAAAAAAGATATTAGTTTAGGTAACATTGGGAGAAGAGGATGGGGCATGGCATGTGATGGGAAAGAACAAAACCAATTTGGATAAGTGAAAAGAAATGTGGTCGCTGTTTGTCCACTTAAGGGGAGATGTTCATCGATTATTTCTTTATTTCCATGTTTTTGGTTGAATACGATTGTACCACTTGATACACGATATCAATATTACCTCCGCATTATTTTTTTCAGTTTTTAATATGTAATTTCGATGATATATATATATATATATATATATATATAAAAGTTCTATAATTAATTAAATAAAGTTTATTTTATTGCAAATAACGCATGATATTTACTTATTAGGATTGAAGTAAGTTGTAGATGATTGTTGAAAAATGACAAAGAATAGAGGCTTGTGCATATATAGTCTCCTTCAAACAAGTCCTTCCTCTCACAAGGTGGCTGGGAAGCAGCAATTTCGGAAACCAGTAAAAGCCTAGTACCAAACTTCGATTTATGTCACAGGATGCCCATAGAATTCTTCAAGTAATCAAGTGTAATTCAAGCATAATTCTAGAATCGTTCTACATAACAGATACATTTAGGTCAATACTTATAGACTCATTATTCGGGTGTTGTTAATATTAAGACCCAATCAAATTCTTTTGAAAATTTAAAAATTACTATCCAGACCTTGTTATTCTAGCGGCATTGCCTCACCAATTTGTGGTTGAGGTTTGAAGTTCAAATCAGTGGCGGATCCAAAATTTTAAAAATGGGGGTACAATATATATAATTAAAATAATAGATAACAATAATTTAATATTACAACTCAAAATAAAACAAGAGCGTTAAGCTTTTTTGGCTCTCTTCACTTATTTTTGAAGTTTTTTTTCCTCTAATGATAATTCACTCACATTTAGAAAAGATTGTAAGTGAATCAGCCCTACATATTGGGCTAAAATATAAAGAGTGTTACTCGTTTAAGATCATCTTTTGTAAGAAGGGTGTTAATTTTATTATAAAAGTATTATTTTTATTACAAAATATTGTTACTTTTTTAAAACTATTTTTATATTATAAAAATTAACATTCAAAGTAATATAAAAAATAACATGTTTTATAATAAAAATAAATGTTAATGCATGCATGCATTGGATTCCAGTTTTATGTGCATTTTTCTTAAAAAATTTAAACAAAATTAAAGCATTCTTAAACAAAATTGGAAAATAATTTTCAAAACATGCTAAAGTATTCATAATATAAATTTAAAAAACCAAAATTGGACACCTGTAGAAATCACCGTAGCTATGTTAATTATTACTCCTAAACACCAAGAGGCAACAATACACCATATTTTGTAGTACTACCAAATATATATAGCAATAGTTTAGGTTGTTTAGGGTACAGTTGTACCCCATGTCCCCAGGTCCCCTCCATTTCTGGTTCGAACCTCACTTCCTCCATCACCCACTAAAAAAAAATATTATACTTTAAGAATTTAAAGTCACTCTCGAACATAGAGTAGCGAAAAGTGGGCTTGTCTAGGGCCCCGATTTGCCCAACATTTGTGTGTGATGAATACTCTTGATTACGGTTCGCCCAACAAGTCCTACGTACATGTCGAGGTGTGTATTAGGATGTAATTGGCAGCATCCTACGCAGGCATATATGAGAGAACAGCTTTATGCTCAACATTGTTCTGTGTAGGCATGCATGAAAAAACGTCTTTGCTCAACATTGCTATACCAAGTAATGTGCAGCTATTTATATAATGTCCACTTTGGCATATTTTTTGCACGTTAGATGCCAGACAAGTTTAGAGCCCGTATTAAAGCTTGCCCCAGCCATTTGCATGATATTTAGCCCGATTATTTAAGTTTTGGGCTCAATTTGAGAACATCTCTATGCTCAACATTGTTACGCCAGTAATGTAAAGTTCTTTATATAATGGTCGCTTTGACATGGTTTTGCACGTTAAATACTATATAAGTTTAAAGCCCGCGTTAAAGCTTGCTAGAGCAATTAAGATGATATTTAGCCCGATTATTTAAATAATGTGCTCAATCTATCTTAATGTGCAAACTTAAAAAGTTAGTCTCTTAAATTGCCGATCTAAATACTTAGTGTACTATTTTATCATAACCCAAAACTTAGCGTCATATTTTTACAATTCTCCCCAGCATTTTTCCAAAGACAAGCATTCTCATCATCTTCCCAACACTTATTATTGTGATCAATTTTTCATCACTATAAAATACAGTTTGAATTAGCTCGCTGAGGTGAATATGACTCCATAACAATCTTCTTCATTTGGGAATTGACATACTGAAGATTTTTTTTTCAATCCTCAACTGATAACGTGTTCTTTAAAATTAAGGCAAAAAGGAAACTAAAATTCATAATCACTGGAATTCAGCAAAATACAGAGAAATAGTTAGGCCATGAAATCATTTGTTTAAAAAAAATCCCTATTCTACTAAAAAAGGAAAAAATTAACAGTTTTCAATTTTTTCCATAAACAATTTGATTTAGAATTCACGGTTCAGTTTTATGGAACACAAATTATAGTTTATGGATTCATGGATTCATGACTTAGGTTTAAATTCACTATATAATGTAATCTTTGTCATTGGGCTATATATTTATTTTATTATTATATGTTCGTAATTTATGAATTCACGGTCTATTGTTGACTTTTTACAATTTAAAAATTAATGATTTATGAATTCACGATTCATGGTATAGTCTTTTAATTTGCATTTAGTGGTATGAGCAAAGGAGAAAGATAGTTCGATCTAGCGGGGTTATGGTTGAAGCCCAGTTCCAAAGTAAACTGCAGTAATGAACGTACTATGTGACCCCATATGATTCCTTTGCATATAAACTAACTTGACTTGATGATTTCCCCACCAAATTTCTTTATTTTTTTTCTCCATTCTTCACTTTAACCAAAGAATTTCCACATTTCTTCACTTAAAAAATGATCTGACAGCGTTAGATGCCATTATTATCAAAGTAAGAGAGGAAAAGATGGATATGTCGTTTTTATATTGTAAAATTTTGACATTGTAGTAAAACATTTGATAAAACTCCAAAGAAAAATAAATAAAAATATTTATTTATGATAATAGAAAGCAATGGTGGCAGTTTGGCGTGGCCTAATGCCACAAAGTAAACTTTGATAGATAAGAATGAAGGGCCCTAGCTCATTGCCTCTAATCCAAATCAGACCACCCACACGTTACTTTTCAATTGCAAATTATTTTGTTCTTTTATATTATTTTCAAATACTTGCAAATTATAGTATGCATTATGCCTACCCTCCTTCAAAAGAATCATCGACTGTTTGGTTTATAGCTGGGTGCGGAGGAACTATTGATTAAAGTAAATAAGGTTAAGAAAAGTAGATTAGAGGTCATTTTAGGTGTTTGGCTATGTTGGATGTAAAAAATATTGTAGGTTGGTTCATAATATTTAATTGAAAAAGATTATGAATATGTGTAAAAGTTAATTAGGAAATGATTGTACTACATATGCGATATATGGAGAAAGCATTCCATTGGAGTGAAGGTTAGGTGTTATGGCGATATAACCTCCTTCCATGCCATGCCATGTCGATCAAATTCAATCACAACTCCTTAAAATCCATAATATAACTACGGCTACCCACCCAAATTCAATACCAAATAGTCCAATAGGAACCCACAACACACATAATTTTTTGCTTAAGAACCTCCCAAATGTATAATCGGGGGTGGCTTTCTTTTAAACATTAATTTAGTAACACATGCCAAAACAAATTAATAAGAGGGGGATATGCATTATTATCACTTGTAACATTCCAGGTCTTAATGCATAAATCCAATCATTGTAGCTAGGGAATACAACGCGTATTAACAAATACAAAAATCAAATATTTGTGGTTATGATGGGCAGATCTAGTTAACGCAAAAATTACTAGACTCCTGCCCAAGATAACATTTGTAGAACCAAATTTTATGTATTACTATTTTTATTTTTTTAGTTATTATTTTTTATTAAGCTCAACAATAAATAAATATCTCAAACTATAAAACATTTCCACTTATTGCATTTCAAATTAATATATTAATTTTTTAGTAAATTTTCAATAGAAAATCAATTTTTTTTGTAGATTTTGTTACTAATAATGTTTTTTGTCTGGAGGTATATTAAGACACAACTTCTTTTGACGCGAATTTTTTCTATGTATTCAAACTTTTACATCTAACTCACCTTATCGCTAAATTCTTAGACCCGTCCATGTGATAATCTTAGTCTTGCTCGGGCCAAATGGTGGTGCCGGTTTCGATTTTTTTTAGTGCCAATTTGGAGTCTGATTCATTATGTGGTAACATAGTGTACATGCAGCGTTGAATCCTAACCACTTATAAAACACATTCCACCATTTACAACCTCTATGAAGCTCTAAGATTTTTTTCTTTTTGTTTTTTTAAAAAAAAATTGAGACTTCACGTACCCTAAGGGATGGATTTCAAAATTAATCCTCCTCTAATCTTACATATCTATATTTGTTGCAAGCATCAAATATTATTCCACAATTTCCTATATAACACAAACAATTTCAACATTACAAAATAGAACACCTACTTCTTTTTAAACATTTGTGGGATATCTTTAATAAATTATACATTCCATTACATACTTCCAAAATATAACATCTATATTGATGAAGTATTCTAAATTTGTCCGATTTATTTAAACACGAAAGGAACAATGACTTAATGAGACGTTGAGTTTGATAAGTAAGATCCTCCATTTTTTTATTACTTATAACAACTTGGCAGAATTACTGACATACGCAGGGACAGACTTGCCCACCCCACCTCCTACCTCACTATTTATATATCTAAAATATGTAAAATATGTTATATTGTATATCTATTACTATTATAAAAGCAAGTTGTTTTTTACAAATTTGATTTGCCAATTATATCCTTAACAAGTTCTATTTTAAGAATTAATTTAGTAATCATATTTTTTAAGTTATATTTGTTTGGTAAGAGTCCTTTTATAGTTGAAATCCATCAACGATTTCATGGGAGTTTCTATTCTATTTTATAAGATGTTTAATTCACCTAATAATGTAAATTAAACTTAGATATTTTTTAGATATTATATTTTTCTTCTGTCTTTTAGTAAAATACATTATATATATATATACATATGTATATATATATATGTATATATATATATTTTAGGATATCTCATATACTTCTTTTCTCTTTTATGATCAAATTATTTTATAATTGTAGAAAACAGAGAAAGATGATTGGTTATCATATTTTTTCTTTTATTCTGATTTATTTTTTTATTATATATCAAATATTTCTTTTCTCTTTTATTATTTAGGTATGGAATGTAAAAAAAATAATTAAGTCAGGTGTTCTTGGGGTGAATAAAAAGTATAATTTTTTAGTATTAGTAAAATAAAATATATAATTAAAAATCGAAACCATGTATATTAAAGTTCCAAACCCTTACTAATTTTATTTCTCCTCATTCTCGAGAAAAAAAAATATTTTGTTTTTGTTTGCTTTTTAAAATTTTGCAACTACAATATCTATATACTTATCATAAATTATAATAGAAAAGTACTAAGAAGACGACTATAGTCTATCATATATTATATTTAGTTTACCACTTTATATAAAATTCTTATAGAAAAACTTAAACTATAATACTAAAGTTATCAAAAGATAAATAAAAATACAAGTAAGATGTTTAGATATGAAATGTCTGAAAATCAATTATCTCACTGAATGAAAAGTATGATTTCTTTTAGGATTTGCAAAATAAAACTTATAATAAAATCTGGAACAATGTATATTAAAGTTCAGAGCCCTTACTAATTTTATTTCTCATCTCATTCTCAAGAAAAAATGAGCATTGTTTTTTTTCTTTTTTTTTACTTATGCAAATATAATATCTGTATACTTATTTAACTAATTATATATAATAAAAATATATTGACAAGACAACCACAACGTATCATATATGAGATTTAATTTACTACTTTATGTAAATTTCCTAAAATATAGGAATGACTAACATTAATAATAAATGTTTATCAAAATTTATAGTAAATAAAACATATAATAGTTTAATAGGAGTTTGGTATTATAAAGTTTAACTTCTTTGGTATAATAGTGGAGACAAGACTTTTATTTTGAATGGAGATAATTTAATTATAACTGGATATAAATTCTAACACGATGTTCAAATCTATACTTTTTCATTCTTCTAAGTTATATTCTTACTTGAAGGTTGTGTTCCTTGCTGAAATAATGTATTTTATCTATATATAGTATTATAAAGTTTATTACTACACCTAATTTTCATTTACAAGAGAGTTATTTAGGCATGAAATATGTTTGAAAAAGACTAAGTTTCAATGTTGTGGTGGTGATATAGAAAAGTAATACTTTTTTAGGATTAGCAAAATAAAACATATAATTAATAAAAAATAATGTTTTTTGGTATTCAAATTCTTTATCAAGTTTTTTTTTTTTCTCAACTCCAAAAATGTATGTTTTCATTTAAGTTTTGCAACTATAATATCTATATACAGATTTCACAAACTACAACAAAAAATATTGACAAGAAAGCTATAGTATCATATATAAGATTTTTTAGTTGACCACTTTTATGTAAAATTCTTATAACATACAAATGACATAGCATTAAAATAAATATTTGATAAATAATTTATAGTAAATTAAACATGCAGCAACAATTTAACAGAATTTAGGTACTCTGAAGTTTGACTTATTTGTTATAATAACATATACAAGACACTTATTTTTTGAGGGAATAAGTAATAAACTTTATGTGTTATTGGATATAAATATATGATCTACAAATTCATCGTTTTATATTATCCTTATTTGTATTATTATGTCAAGAGGTACCGACTTCTTTATTGTAATAATATGTTTAATATTTTTATAACATTACAAACTCTTATCTTTCGATCTAAATTTTAAAAGGTGATTCAAAATAGTAAGATAAAATGAATAAAATTATTTTACTAAAACTACAATAATTTCTTCAAATTCAATAGCTGAGAAGAAAAATATTATAAATTACCACTATTTTCAATAAATATTCTACATCGCAATCTTATAGTAAGATAAAAGGAACAAAATTATTTTACTAAAATTACAGTAATATCTTCAAATTCAATATTTGAGAAGTAGACTGTTGAAAATTACCACTATTTTTCATAAATGTTGTATATCACAATTTTATTTTTGTTAAAGTCAAATAAGTGTTAAAAATAGTAAGCAATCAATTTTCTTTCCCTCCAAAAATAAGAGTCTTGTATCTGTTATTATAAAGAGGTTAAATTCAAGAATACCTAAATTCTGTTAAACTATCATTGCAAGTTAATTTACTATAAATTTTGATCAAATATTTACTTTAATATTGAGTCATTTGTATATTATAAGAATTTTAGATAAAGTGGCCAACTAAAAATTTTAAGAGATAATTTTTTACGATGATCTTAACTTATCTTTGTGTAAAAAATATAATTCAAAACAAAAATAGAATATATAATATTTAAAGCAACTTTCATATGATATTAGTGTAGCTCGTGTTTATAAAATTATTTAGCAAAAATTAATATTCACAAACGTTATAAAAAAAACTTGAAATTTATATTCAGTTCTTTATCTAATTTTTTTGACTTCAAATATCTAGAAATTATTAGGTGTTATTTATTATAGACAACAGTACTAAAAACACAAATATATTGCATATCATAAACAAACTCTAAGTGTAAAACTAAGAAGCAACATTTGAATGTTTCTATTTTTTATTTTTATTTTTAATTTTATTTCTACTACTTTTTATTTGCAATAGATACCGAGATTATATATAATAGTGAAAACACATTAAAAAATGATAAAATTATTTAGCTGAGTTTAGTTAATTTATTACGATATTATCAACTCATCAAAGATCTACAAAATAAGTTTATATTGACTATTAAACAAGCTAGAGAAAAACCTTAAAACCATCTTTCCTACTTTTTGCCCCAGAAATGTATTCACTCTGATTCTTACTATTTGATATTTTTGTTAAGATATGAATTTGATTAAATATATCTTTTACGAAATAGATCGGGATTACATTGGTATCAATAATTTATACGACCAACTATTGTTACTTTATATCATGCTTCATTTATCAATAAGTAATATTAGAGTTAGTAAAAGCGGAGAAAATTAGGGTGGGTATAAATTACAAATAGTTATTAAGTCATTTGAAATAATAAACTGTCATGATAAACGACTACATGTTGCTTTTAGCAGAACGCCATAAAGTATTACTTCATTTTAATTTTATTTTTAACAAAACTATAATAAAATATACAGATCATATGCGGCGCACATGCTTGTTTCTAGTTTATATAAGAGAATATGTGTAATTTTGTCCTCCTCCAAATTATAAACAATAGGATAAATTTTGATAATTTTCATAATATGCAACAAAACGTTCTAAATTTTTATATATGAATAACCAATAATACATTTCGACATATTTAATAATAAATATTGTTGATATTTTGTTTATTATTTATTATCATGTGTATATTAATATTGGTGCTTCGTGGACTCTAACCATAAATAAATGGGAAAATGGTGATTTTTTAATTATATGATGATGATGGTATAATATAACCGTAGTGTAGGGAGTAAAAAAGGGGGTGTTGGTGGTGGGGCGGTGGTGCTGATTCTAAAGGGATACATACATACATAGTGTTCCGATGGTGCTGCCAAACATTAACGACAACTCATCTTTTTCATTCTTTCGCTGATTTCTGTCTGCTTTTCTCCTTCAATACCCCCTTTACTGTTGCCATTCTCTACTGCTTTTTCCATGGATAAGGGTTTTGGTTGATTCCTTTTCCTTCAACCTTACACCTCTCAAATCTTCTTATTAGGTGACCTCACATCAACTTTCTTGATTTACTTCTTTAATGTATACAAAATTACCTGATTTCTTACCATATGTTTCATTTGGGTTCTGCTTGTTTGGCGCTACAGAATCGGATTTTATTGATGCATATTTTTTATGGAGAATAATCATTTTTCTTTAATCTGCTATTTCAAAGAGTAGATATCTATGATTATGTTTGGGTATGACAGGCCTCTCCAACTCCATTTGTACAATGTGGTCTTGGTTTCTGCCTCTGATTTTATTTGGTTATGTTTATTGTAAGCAAATACTAATTACTGATTTTTAAGGTGAAAAGAAACTAAAATTTGGCTGCCAAAATGAAGTTTATGAAGCTTGGATCAAAGCCTGATCAGTTTCAGACTGATGGGGATACTATCAGGTTTGCTCTATCTCTTGTTCAATCTAGTTATCTCTTCTTTAATCTTTCTATTTTCCTTTTATTAATTCATTTGAAATTTTCAATTGAAGTTCAAATGCTCTAAGATTATTCTTCACTTGTGTTGTTAGATACCATCCGATGCTCCTCATTCCCTATTTTTGGCATGACTACTTTGATTGAATTTTGAAGAAAAATTATGTTTCAAAATGGCCGTCGATTCTTAGTGGCACTTTTAAGAGAAATAAATGCTTTAGATTTGAGTTGGAATTCAAGATATCAGATAAATATATAAGGTTTATCGCGAAATTTGAATTTTGAATTTCAGGTATGTAGCAACTGATTTGGCTACTGATATCATTATTAGCGTTGGGGATGTCAAGTTTTATCTCCACAAGGTATAAATCGTTTTAACCCTTCAAAAGGTTCTTACTACCAAAAAGCATGTTTATCTTAATTTGGTAACGTCACGGATAAACCTGCGTAAATGTGGCCTGTGTTATATTTAACTCACTATCTTCGTTCTGTATCTGACATTCAATTCTTTTGCTAACCCTGATGTTAGCTCAATGCATAAAAGGTGTTGTTTTTATTTGTTGAATTTTATCAAGAGGTATTTAGTTACCAAAATGCAATTGAAAACACAAATATTGTTTGATCCAAAGATTTGTTATGATCATTTATCCCCCCTCCCCTTTCCCTTTTCTCCCTCTTATAACAATAAATTAACCATGTATCGCATATGTGGGGTCCACTATATGGATCATATATCGCCTTTGTTTTCGGTTAAGACACACATTTTCATTCTCGATTCTATTCTGCATAATTTCTTTGATACCGAAATCAAGGTTTGGCTATTTCCTAACAAGACTGCACCTCCTTGTAGTTTCCCCTTCTCTCTAAGAGTTCTCAGCTTCAGAAGCTTGTAGCCGGTACAAGCGATAGCAACGACGACGAAATCGATGTCCATGACATTCCAGGTGGGCCTGCAGCTTTTGAGATATGTGCCAAGTTCTGTTATGGCATGGTCGTAACGCTCAATGCGTATAATGTGGTTATGGCCCGCTGCGCGGCGGAGTACCTAGAAATGTTTGAGGTGGTTGAGAAAGGAAACCTCGTATACAAGATCGATGTCTTTCTAACATCTAGCATCTTCCGCAGCTGGAAAGACTCGATAATTGTACTTCAAACAACGAAATCTTTTCTCCCATGGTCGGAGGAATTGAAAATCGTCAGCCACTGCCTCGATTCCATAGCTACACGAGCTTCTACCAACCCTTCAAAAGTTGACTGGTCGTACACTTATAACCGGAAGAAGCTTGCATCCGAGAATGGCGACGAGCTACACTGGAACGGTGTGAAGAAACAACAAGCAGTGCCCAAGGACTGGTGGGTGGAAGACCTATGTGAACTTCAAATTGATTTATATAAGAGGGTTATTACAACCATAAGAGCCAAAGGGAGAGTGTCAGCAGATGTCGTAGGAGAATCATTGAATGCATATGCTTCTAGAAGGCTTCCTGTTTTCAGTAAAAGCACAAACCTACCAGGAAGTGAGATTCTGAAACACCGGTATTTGGTAGATACAATCATATGGTTGCTGCCAACAGATAAAAGCTGTGTCCCGTGTACTTTCATGCTGAAACTACTACAAGCGTCGATGATGATAGAATGTGAAGAAACTGGGAAACGGAAGCTTCTGGAGAAAATTGGACAACAGCTTGAGGAGGCAACAGTACCCGATCTGATGATTCGGTCTGAAACGGGCGAAACAGCCCTCGTTAACATAGACATGGTGCATGGCTTGGTTGAGAAGTTTCTGATGCAAGAAAATGGGGCCCGCACCGTGTATCCTGATGATCCTGAATTTCAGCAGATATGTCCGGGATTTACTTCGGATGCTTCAAAGGCTAAGGTGGCTAGATTGGTTGACAGTTATATGGCTGAGGCAGCTAGAGATTCCTCATTATCTTTATCCAAATTTGTCGATCTTGCGGAAATTACCTCCAGTTTTCCAAGATCAAGTCACGATGGGATTTACCGTGCTATTGACATGTATCTCAAGGTGGGGTTTTCAACTTTTTCTTTTTTTCTTCTTTTATGTGCATGTTTCTTGGTTATATTAAGTTAAATAGTTTAGGCAAAAGGCACTTGGAAGCTCCTGGAGTTATACGTGTTGATATATTAAACTCTTGTACTTGCAATGTGTTTCTATGAGCCCTCAACTATTGTTTACGCCGACGTTGATGACTTTACAGGGGCTAAAAGTGAGCAAGCGGAAAAGTAGAAGGGCTTAATATTACAAAACGTAAAAAAGTTGAGGGGGCTGAAAGTTTCATTTCTCACAAGATAGTTCCCTTCCAAATTCCACTGAGTAAGAAATTTGTTTAGGAATTTGCTGAGATTCCTTTAGTTAAATATAGTGAATTAAATAATGTTAATATAAATGGAAAATTTCAGTCAATCAATCATTTTGTAGGGATATATTAGGAAACGAAGGAAAGAAAAGATGACTATCCTTTTAAGACGTCAAGAAAATGAAAAGGGGACTATTAATTGAATTTTGACGCCCTCCGAACACCTCCTACTTTGAAGAATGTGGTCTCTTTCTTGATGCATATTTCATTTCTTGATTGATATCCTCTGTGCAGGAACATCCAGGGTTGACAAAGAGCGAGAAGAAGAGGATTTGTGGGTTAATGGATTGTAGGAAGCTATCAGGCGATGCCAGTGCCCATGCAGTACAAAACGAGAGGCTCCCGTTACGCGTGGTGGTGCAAATTCTTTTCTTCGAGCAAGCCCGAGTAGCAGCAGCAGCCACCGGTAGTAGCACACCAAATTTGGCAGGGTCTGCTAGGGCTATGCTCCCGAGAGGATCTTGTGGGAGCTCCCGATCTACGACGACCAACTCAGATGAGGATTGGGATGGGGACCACACATCAGAGGAACTTGCTTCTCTGAGGCTGGGAGGACGCAATGGTGTGAACCCGGATACGAGGAAAGTGAAGAAGATTTTCTCAAGGCTATGGTCGCATAAAGATGGACATGGTGAGAATAGCAGCTCGGATACGTCTACCAGCGTAGAAGAAATGAAGGAAGTGGGTGTGGTGCCGAAGAAGAATTCGGTGAGATGAGTTTTGTCACTGGCAGTGGTGAGAAATATGTAGGAGGTTTAGAGTTTGTATGATTCTTATAACAAAAAAGGCTTAGTTGTATTTTAGAGAGATTAATTCTCTAGTACTAGATTATCGTTCTTATGTCTCTGGATCAACACATTTCATTAGTAGACTTCTCTTTTTCCTTTTCTTCTTTCTTATTCAAAATTTTAGAACCGTAACCATGTCTATGCTATGAAGTAGTAACAACTACGTTATTATAGAAAATATATCAACGCTTTCAAAACTAGTATCCCGACAACAGCTGTACCAAATTAACTTTAACATGCTACCAATTACCACAAATATGCAGTTTCGTTATATAATTAATTTCTCTCATTGTAATTTAATCACAGTCCACCCGCGCCGCTTATGTGACATGCCACATATCTATAAAATCCCATCATTATTTATTTGATTTCTTTAATTTCTGCCAACATTTATATATATTTCATATTTTACCTCCATTTTATTAATTCAATCAAATATTTGTGGTTTATTTTTATCTAATCCCATCTTTATCTTTTATTTTTTAAATCTCGTTCCATGAAAATTTATTTAGAGAACATGGAGAATAGAAGAATAAGCTTTTATGGGACGAGATTTACATAAAAAATAAAATATGGGGCGATTAGAAAAAAAAATAAACCACAAAATATTTAATTGAATTAATAAAATGGAGATAAAATATGAAATCTATGGCTCTGTTTGTTTATGACTGTGGGTGGCTGGAGTACTGTAGGCTGTGGGGAATAAAGTGAAATATGGAGGTTGTGGTAAATAAGTAAGTGTTTGTTTAGGTTGGTTGGAGATTGGATTGTGGGGTAATTATAATATAAAATGTGTTAAAGTTGATTTGATGTGTGTAAGAGTTAATTAGTGAATGATTGATTATTGGTTAAAGTGTGTATTAGGAATGATGTTTGATTGATGATGTGTGTAAGAGTTAGTTAGTGGATTGATGATTGATATTTTGCTGTCCACAATATATTGGGCACAACCACTTGCCAAACACACCATTGGTTGGGCTCAATCCTGAACGGCTGAGCCCAACCACAAACAAACAGACCCTATATCTATATATATATAAAAGTAAAATGGGGGGCATTAATGTAATTTTAGTTTTCCCTTCAAAAAAATTAGATCATACTACCTCCGTCTCACTCTAACTTTCCTACTTTCCTTTTTAGTTTGTCCCAATTTAACTTTCCAGCCCATAAATGACAAATTTCTCTTACAATCTATACCCTCAAAATCTCCATCCTCAATCTTCACCTTTAAAAAAGTCAAAGATTCCATAAAATTTACTTTTCCTTAACCTCCATGCCCGGTCAAAGTAGGAAACTTAAGCCGGGACGGAGGGAGTAATTGGTAACTATTTCTTATATTTGGTAAGTTCATAACTTTTTTTAACTTTTCTAAAATACAAATAACTACTCCCTCCGTCCCGAATGAACTTGCACAGGGGGGTCGGCGCGCATATTAAGAAAAAGTTGTTTTTTGGGATTTTGTTGACTTTTCAAAGGGTGATTGAGGGTGGAGATTTTGAGGGTGGAGATTGTGTTAGAACTTTCCTTTTTAAGGGTGTGCAAGTTCATTTGGGACGGACGAAAACGGAAAGTGTGCAAGTTCATTCGGGACGGAGGAAGTATTTTCATTTTTAATCCGATTTTTATGCATAAAATACCAAATTATTCATCTTTTCACGATCTTCGATTTGACATCCATATCACATATATTATAATGAGATATTTGTTTTGAATAAGCAAATTGTTTGTTGGTTAATTATTTGTGCTAGAATTGATGTTTATTATAAATTGGACTATAATATTTTGCTTTTAGGGCAACTAAAATTAGTAAAATAATTTCTTTATAAAAAATATGAGATTTTTTTTCATAAAAATACAACTAATCAATTTATTTTATTTGACATGAATTTTCAATTTTTTTTATTTAAGTCAGGGAGAAAACTCATTGTTTAAATTATGAAAGTCCTACTTTATTAAATCAAAGACAAAAACAAAAATATCTATTTTATAATCAACTTATTAAATCATCAAATCTGCTAAAATATGTTTCTTATCACGACTTTGAGCATATATATAATTGTGGATTAAAACAGTTATTGAAATTATTTTTAATTACCTATTTATATTTTTAATAACGAGTATTTGTTAAAATTACTCTATTAAGGAAATTTATTATTTGTAGCCTAAATTATGACTTTTATTATATTTGGCAATCTTTTTAATTTTTTACGTTTACTAAAACTTTAATTATATGTTTTTACACTTTGTAAGATAAATAATACTTGGTCGCACAAATCAACATTGAATGTCATTTTTACTCTTAACAATCTAAATAAATTTGTTTGCATTAATCAATTTTTATCTTCAAATAAATAAACTATTTATAAGAAGACTATAACATTTATGTAAATAATTTACGATACCAAATAAAATACGGAAATGTCAAATATTTTGAAGAAACCAAGGACTTTAATTTGTTATTCGAATCATTAAATAAATTTTGAATTTTATTTTGTTAAAATAATATCTTATTAAATAAAAATTATTTAAATATATTTGAAATCACCAAAGAAAATGTTAAAAGTTGCAAATGAAAATTCAATGTTATAAAGAAAAAAAATTTAATATTTATAATTAAAACTTAAAAGTTAATTTAGATAAATTAAAGGTTAAATATAAAATAAAAGCAGGGACATAATGAGAAAAGTATTAAACTTTACATTACATGTGATCCAAGTAAAATATTATTGTTCCTTTTATTACATATTTTATGATTATTTTTAGTTATATATTGTTAGAATTTAAAAATTATCTTATAAATTAAAAAAATCTATATATATATAAGCCACAGTAGTGACAATTCTGTAAGTAACACTTCTCAGCCTAAAATTTTAGATTGTGATTGGTAAGTTGTTGTCACATTTGGTAAGAATCAAAGTTTATTTTACTTTCTAAAGTTGCAAAAATCTTTTTTTCATCTCTAATCTATTTATTATATATACTGTATCAAATTAATCATCTTTTGACGATGTTTGATTTGACATCCATATGATATATATATAATAATAATAATAATTATAATATGATATTTTATTTAAAATATTATATTATTTGTTC
Organism: Ajuga chamaepitys; assembly: GCA_958295605.1. Taxonomy (NCBI): domain Eukaryota; kingdom Viridiplantae; phylum Streptophyta; class Magnoliopsida; order Lamiales; family Lamiaceae; genus Ajuga; species Ajuga chamaepitys. Next base: position 30,646,669 of record OY282497.1, on the reverse strand, counting down.
GTTGATTATTTAAGTAAGATTTAAGTGTTTATTGTGAGTTGTACACAAAAATATAGTATTGGTTTGGAATAAAAGTAAAAATCATTCAAATAAATTCTCTTTTACAAATTATTTTACTTGATTATTTCATTAAAACCACAACTAATCAGTTTGTTTTTATCTGACATGAATTGTCTCAAGTTAATATTTGATTTATAATCAGCATATTAAATTATTGAATTTACTAATGCTTATTTGATATAATAATTATTTTTGTTGGTAAATCACAAAACTATGATTTTTGCTCATATATATAACTTTATATATGATAATTAATCTTAATTTTTTTTTATTAATTTTCTATATTTAGATATATTAATGTTATTTTTCTATAGATAATTACAATCTGAAACCTATACTATGATATTATACAAGTTGCAACTAAACTTCTTTTAAATAAGAAAAATTAACAAACTAGAACTATATGTTTTTTGAACTTTGCAACCTAAACAATACTGGGCCAAATTAACCAATCTCAATTATGTTTTCTTTTTTCCACATTTTGTAACCTAAGCAATTTTTTTTTTTTTTACATTAACCAATGTATATCTTTAAATGAATCTACGATTTATAATATAAATGTATATTAATTTAATTGAAACTTTTCAACATATATATGAAAGTATTAAGAAATATTGAAGCACTCATATGTTTTATTTTGTTATTCCAACTATTGAATAACTTTTTGAATTTTATTTTGTTAATTTGTTATTCTTTGTATATCGTAAATACCAAGTAAAGTACTAAAACTTGCAAATAAGTTTTTTTAAAAGGAGATATTTATAGTTAGAATTTAAAACTTTATTTAGAAAAATTTAAATATTTAAAGTAAAATGAAAAAAATTAAAGAAAAATAATTTTCTTATAACATTATCCAGTTTATTTTATTTAATAATATGAGTTGATAGTTTGATATTTATGTTTGTTTTAACATTCATAATTAATTAAGCTATTATGCACAAAGGTGAAGAATGATGCGGGACATAATGAATGTGTGTTTGGATTTCACAGATTAGAAATGATCATTTTTAAAAAGATTTTTTGATATTGGATATTTATCTTAATGTTAATTTATAATATATATATATATATATATATATATACCTATATATAATGTAAGTTATATTAAATTCATATATGACGTGCGAGAAACTTATATTTATATTACCTATAATTTTATTTATGTTATATCCTATATTTAAAAAAATATATTTTATTAGGATAAGACGATCACATATTTAAGAGTGAGTCTTGTGTGTGAACGGTCACACGTGTGACGAAATACATTTTTACAGAAAACATTGATACTTTTACAGAAAAAAGTGATACTTTTACACGAAAAAGTGATACTTTTACAGATAAAGGTGATACTTTTGCTACAAAAAGTGATACTTTTTTTTGTTAAAAAAGGTGATACTTTTACAGATAAACGTGATACTTTTACCACAAAAAGTGATACTTTTTCCCGTCACACCGTGTGAGGACCGTGTGACGGTCACATACGAGTTTTTGCCCATATTTAAATATTAGATTACAACATATTTAGTTTTATTAAAATCATTAATTTTCAAATAAACTTCCGTGCATCGCACGGGAATATTACTAGTATATATAAACATCAGCATGAAATTAAGTAAATCAAGTAAATAATGGTAGGCTCTCATAGTTATGTGGCATGCCACATAAGCGGTGGATATATAAGTTGGTGCCCACTGGTGGACATGTGATCAAATCCGTCAAAACATAATCATACACACATAGATATATTCATAACTACTACTCCCTCCGTCCTAGTTAACTTTGCACACTTTCCTTCTAGGTCTATCTCACTAACTTTGTACACTTAAAAAATGAAAACAAAAATCACTAACTTAAATCCTAAAAAGTTACACACATTTATAAAAATATCGTTACTTAACTTAATTAAAAAAATCTGATTTTTAAATAATTATTAAAATAGATTTATTACCTTAATTAAACTAAACAAATTAACCACTAATTAAACCAATCCAACCCACTATTAATTCACCCCATTCTCGAACCCGTCTCACAATCACTCATGAACATACCCCAACCCACTATGAAACCCTAATACCATTTCTTTTCTCTCATACCACTCCCCGCCGCTCTTCCTGATCTCTCTCAGATCTTTGAGCTGGCTCTCTTTGATTTACACCATTTCTGCCAAGATCTGTACTATATTTTTCTCACTCACTTCCTTCACGTTCTTTGTACATTTTTTTTTATGGAGGAAGATACTGATTCAAATCATATGGTGTTTGATTCCGAGGAGTCTTTCTTGTTCGAAATTGAGTTTGATGAAGATGGAGATCTTCCTTTCGAGGCTGAGGAGGCATTTTCGGAGGGGAATCGTGTCTCCGGCTCAGAAACTGGAGGACATCCACTGGTTAAAAATGAATGGCTGGAATCCGCCGAACGAAGGAGACACTTCTTTGGGTGTCTTGGTCTCTAGTTTCCTGCAATATTAAAGGTTTAACGTCTCTGTCCCTATTTCAATATTACTACTAGAAAACTCTATTTTTGAAATCATGTAGGCGTTTCTGTTTCTGAAATCCGATGAGATTCGAAAACCCTAAATCTAATTTTTTTTGCTTTTAAAACCCTAAATTTGATTTCAATTGAGGTTTTCTGTTCCTGTTCGAATCTTTACGATCGGAAACCCTAAATCTGATTTCAATTGAGGTTTTCTGTCCCCTTTTTTCATGTCTCGATTGAATTGTATGTTGATGTTAGTCTGATGCGTTTTGTGATGGTCATATGATAGTGTATTGCTATTTTCCTGGTGTGGTTTATAGTTGATGTTATTTTTGATGGTTTTTTGAATGCTCATAAGTTGTTGTATTGATTGGGTACTGGATTGGCTTATAGCTGATGCTTTTTGTGATGATCATATGCTGATGTACTGATTGTGTTTGCTTTGGCTTATATATGATGTTATTATGATGTTATTGCTGATGAGTTTTTGTGATGGTTTTTAATGGTTGTGTTTGGTTGACTTATAGCTGATGATATTGTGATGGCTTAAACAAGATGATGTGCTGAGTCTGTTGTGATGCTGATATTATGATTGGGTTAATATGAATGATGAAATTTGTTGTTTGGTGGCTTAAACAAACTGATGTTTCTTTGCTGATTGTTTAATGCTATCCAAAAAATCTATGGCAGTTTAAATTAAATGATGGAATTATGAATTCACCTGATAGTTTAAATGTTACCCTTATGCACTGTTTGTAAATTGTTTCAGTGTTGATTCTTGGCTGCTTAAAACTAGTCTTTTCTGTTCTAGTTTAAGGTTGCCCTCAACCTTTGTTGTGCATTATTGAACCAGATGATGAAACTATTATGAGGGTACATAGAAAAAAAAAAAAAAAAGAACACGCCTTCTCAAAATAAATTTAATTCATTCTTTCACAATGTTTACAGCCTAAGCAAAATGTACACATATATTATGTTTATGCTGTAAACACTAGAACAAAAGAAAAGTTGCATTAACCTAACTCACATATACCCCAGTTATGTTATAAGTCCTCCTATGTCATAAGTCCCTGCAGCTTGTTGATGTGCAATTTGATGTTCAATCCCCTCTCTTACAATCTCCTCATCAACTTCTAATGATATTGGTAACATGCTTTGTCAAGCTTGTGCTGGTTTTCCAATGTTTAGCAGCTTTTAATTGTTGCTACCTTTAATCTTCATAACCTCTATCATGCAAGCTTGCAGACTCAGAAATATACTGTTGAGCTTAGTGGTTTCTAGTTCTTCAAATGATTTGAGAACATTAGTCACTAAGTCTTCTACATTGTATGATGCAGTCTCGATTTGTAGTGATTGTATTGCCCTGAAATACCCTAAATCTAGCACATTAATATCAGGTGAGTTTGGGTACTAGCACATAAGCTGGATCTCAAAACCATCTACTGCTGCAGCTCTTCTGAAGTCAGTGTTAAAATTGCTTAAATGTGGCTTTGCATTATCTGCTGAATGATTATTTATTTACTTGCATGAGCAGGCCATTTTGCCTTGCTGGAATGATCTATTTGAACCCAATGATGAAACAATGTACAATCAATAATAAAATGTGTTAGTAATGTCACCAATTTGTCTTATAGCTAAAATAAACTGCTAGGACAGATTTAGGAGGCTTACTATTAGCAATAAACTAAATGATGAAATAAGTCTGATGGTTTAGGGAGGCACCTTATGCAACACACAATCTTTGATGACCTATTTGGTAATTGACTCAATGGGTTTGGTCACCAATGTGCCCCTTAATCTGTTCACGTTGTTTCTGAGGGTAGCTACCATGTGTGTAAATGGGAAAATTACCATCAAACAATAATTCACCTTCTAAATTGTATTGGGGCCTTGCTACTGCACACATGAACATAACTTTGGGTATATATCTTTTGCTCTTACATGCCCTATATGGATCTTCTTCTACTGAAAGTTCATATGCCCTCTCGCTTGTTCGTTGCATGTACAACCACTTTGTTGGGAAATAAGCGAAGGATCGAAACGAACAAACTAATGATAACCATGCAAGAAAACAAATAAAAACGACACCGAGAATTAACGTAGTTCGCTAACAACTTGTTAGCTACGTCCACGGCCAAAAGGGAAGGATCCCAAATCAAATTCAAACGAGAGTTCAAACAAAGACCAATAGTCGAGTATCTATTCAATTGATACTCGACCCAAACAAATTCCAACGCTTGAACAATCAAGCCAAATTCAAAGCCAAACAATTCTAAGACCCTCTAATCTCTCTATAGCAAAGGACTCCAATAGGACCTATATATAAACCCCCAAAACCTAACCCTATAGCAAAAATGAATCCAATTGGGCCTAATCCGCGTAGGCCCAAAAAACTGCTCGCCTGTCTCGTCTAGGCCGAGATCTCTCATCCGTCTCGGCCTAGACGTCTTTCCAGTGAGAATCTTCAATTTCTTGTCACATTTGGTCGCGGCTGCGACCACCTGTCGCGGCCGCGTCTTCTAACGCGACCCAATTCCAACAATACCAAATTCAATTCTCCACCTTGATACGAAGTCAATTCTAACCCAATTAGATTCAAGACACAAATTCCTAACAACCTCCACCTTGCCTTGAATCCACAAAAGATGCAGCTTCTTCAGTCAGAGCTCCACCTCAAATCAAACCTTCTGACAACTTCAAACAAAATAACAATTGCAAGCAAAACCAATTCAAACAAACCAAATTCAATTCGCGCCAGTTGTACCCAATGTACCAGATGCGCCTTAAGTACCAAATTTGTCCCAAACAATGGGACACTAATTACTTCGAACAGTAGCAGACCGAACCAAAGTAGAACCTTGCATCAAATACAAAGTTCCCTTCTTAATGCCTTTCAAAATTACATTCGAACCTTTGCAGATGTTCAAAATTCCACCTTCACCTTTGAAATTGAAACCCCTGCTGTCTAGTCGACTCAGTGAAATTAAATTTCTCATCATGAGTGGAACATGTCTGACATCGTTCAATGTACGCAGTCTCCCATCATGCGTCCTCACCTTAATTGAGCCTATCCCAACCGCCTTGCATTTGGAACCATTGGCCAATGAAATATTGCCACCTTCCTCCTGCTTGTAGGTTGTGAACCACTCCCTACGCGGACATATATGGTACGACGCGAGTCAAGAACCCAAGAATCAGATTTACCTGTCTGTTTCTCAGCGATTAGGGCATCATCTCCATCGAAGTCTGTTTCAACTTCCGCAACAGAATCAGCAGTGCCTTCTTGCTTCTCCTTCAATCTCGGACAGGCATACTTCCAATGCCCTTTCTCCTTACAATAGTTGCAGACATCTCCTGGTTTAGGACCTTTGGGACCGAAATTCTTCTTGAACCTTCTCCCCGGGTTTCCCGAACCTCGATTATTGCCAACTACTAAGGTTGCACCCGATTCTCCAGACAAACCATTCGCCCGACGGCGCAACTCTCTAGAGTGCAGTGACGACCTCACTTCTTCTAGAGACACCGAATCATTTCCAACAACAAACGACTGCACAAAATTCTCATACGATGGTGGTACAGAAACCAACAAGATCAACGCAACATCCTCATCTTCTAATTTCACATCAATATTGCGCAGTTCTATAAGATTTTATTAAGTTGATCTAAGTGATTGCGAAGAGACTGACCTTCACTCATACGCAGCCCGAACAGACGTTGCTTCAGAAGCAACTTATTGGTGAGCGACTTTGTCATGTACAAATTTTCCAACTTCGACCACAACCCTAGTGCAGTTTCTTCCTCTGATACCTCGGTGATGATGTCGTCGTCGAGACACAACATGATTGTTGAGTGCGCTCTCTCATCCAAAGTGGCCATCTCGGCAGATACAGCCTCTTCCTTATCGCCCACTTTGCCCTTTCCTTTGTCCTTCTTTGGCATCAGCGGTGCCCACAATCCTTGTTGCTTCAACAAGGCTTTCATTTTAATCTGCCATAGACTAAAACTATCCCTCCCATTGAATTTTTCAATTTGCACGGTCATCCTAGACATATTTCCCACAAAGACAGCGGAAACTCGAACCAAGCTCTTGATACCAGTTGTTGGGAAATAAACGAACAATCGAAACGAACAAACTAATGATAACCGTCCAAGAAAACAAATAAAAACGACACCGAGAATTAACGTGGTTCGCTAACAACTTGTTAGCTACGTCCACGACCAAAAGGGAAGGATCCCAAATCAAATTCAAACGAGAGTTCAAACAAAGACCAATAGTCGAGTATCTATTCAATTGATATTCGACCCAAACAAATTCCAACGCTTGAACAATCAAGCCAAATTCAAAGCCAAATAATTCTAAGACTCTCTAATCTCTCTATATCAAAGGACTCCAATAGGACCTATATATAAGCCCCCAAAACCTAACCCTATAGCAAAAAGGAATCCAATTGGGCCTAATCCGCGTAGGCCCAAAAACTGCTCGCCTGTCTCGTCTAGGCCGAGATCTCTCATCCGTCTCGGCCTAGACGTCTTTCCAGCGAGAATCTTCAATTTCTTGTCACATTTGGTCGCAGCCGCGACCACCCATCGCGGCCGTGTCTTCCAACGCGACCCAATTCCAACAATAGCAAATTCAATCCTCCACCTCGATACGAAGTCAATTCTAACCCAATTAGATTCAAGGCACAAATTCCTAACACACTTCTCATTTATGTGAACAACAATATGCATGCTTTCGTACCTGATTTTGTGAAGGTTGTTGTCCATGGGTAAGAAACTTAGGTTGTATTTCAACCTCTGCAACACATTTGCATCAGTTAATTGAGGCTTGATAGCATTTGTATGTGGCTTTATGGCCCCTGTTTTAACCCATCTGCCCACTTGACTCTTGCTAACCTTCAACTTTTTGGCAGGTCTTCTTATAGTGCCTCTCTTTGAAAAGGATATGGATTTCATTACCTCCTCATCTAATAATACAACCTTTGTTGAACCATACATAACTTTTGTGTTCGTAAATGATACAGGACTACCTTCTGAAATCTACTTCTTCTCAGATTGCCAAACGCTAAATAGTCCGTTGCGAAACTCCAAATGATGCTGCCTCTTCTTTCGTCTTGCTGGAATGCACAATTCCGTTTGGGATGTTGGTCAAGAGAAATTAGACGATCAGAAGTCGGTCTGATGGAGTCACATTAGGCTCATTCCTTGTGTTAGTCATTTCTTTGCTTTTCTAAAATTTGGATATGAAAATGAGCCTTGTAACAACATTGAATGATGATTTCAGGGATATGTTTGAGCATTTATAGTGTGTTCTTAGGAGATGTGAATGTAATTTTGAATGTATTTTCAAGTTTTATCGTCTTTTAAAACAATAATCACAGATTTGTTATTAGTGGAAAATTTCCCCCAAATGTTTTGGAGGTTAATTTTAAAATTTTCAGATTCTGAATCTGCCTGATTTTTTTTTTTTCTTTTTTTTTTGTGTGTGTGTGTGTGTTTTGGTTTGGGATTTGATTATTTTTCATAAAGGTTCAAATTAGGAAAAAAGGAGGGTTGTGTAAATGCACTAATCCCTCCCTAAAAATTCAGCTGAAAAGGGGTTGAATAGTCAGAAAAAGAAAAAAATTGTTTTTCTTAGTGTACGTGTCCGGTCCCACGTGCAAAGTTAGCTGGGACGGAGGGGGTATTTTTTTTAAGCTCATTTATATAGGAAAAATCATATAAAAGTGTAATGCCCCATTTTTAAAAAATACAATTTGCAAATCTGTTGCCAGAATATCTTCAACTTAAGACATTATAATTTTTTTTTTCCAGATATACAGATATAAAATGACCTGTGATTTAACCCATCACTTATGATAAAAAGATACATAGGTAAAATAATGTGATATAGACTGACAAAAAATACCTTTAGCACAACAAAAGCGCTATCAACTTGAATAACCAAGCGAAAATCATTTTGAAATACATATTAATAAAAAGGCCTAGAGTCATGACAAGGACATAATTTCCCCTCACAAAATTTTTTGGTAATAAAAGTAAAATAACTATCTAAAATTATAATAACACCTTGAGACTAAGTAATATAGACTAAACCCATAACGGATCAGGGTCCCCACATCCATCATCGCTTTTCTACGTCAAACTTCAAATCTTTGCGTTAGTCATTTGAACTACAAAACAATCTGAAAATGGTGGGGGTGAGTACTTGAAAAGTACCCTGTGGGAAACCTCATGATTGCTTAAGCTAAAAAGCTTCATGTAACTCATCATAGCGTAACGTATAACACATAGAATCTAATCCATAACATCAAACATGTGTGTGGTACTCCCCTGGACTAAACTCAACGTGGACACCGTATATTCGAGCGAACCCGACCATATGCATAGCAGTGTGATACCTCCCGGATAAAATCAATGTGGACATTGTATATTCGGACGAACCCAACCATATCCATAACAATGTGATATTCCTTGGATAAAATCAACATGGGCATCGTATATTCGGGTGAACCTGACAATAGGCCGAAGCATATCCAACATAGGGCAAGACAAACCTAACAAGTAAGATGTTATACCTATATGGTAAGTTTGGCCAGACCCATACCAGAGTATACCCATCAATATAGGGCGGTGTATGTCTATAGATCATACCCGTCATGATAGGACGGTGTGTACATCTGGCTTAAGGCAGAATAAATCTAACAGAATTTGGCAGTTCCAACTTACAGATCTATTCCTGGCCGAGGATATGTTTTAATAAAATCCTTCTATTTAAAATAGTTCATTCAATTCCAAGGGTATGTTTTTATAAAATCCTTCTATTAGAGTTGAATATTGATAATTTTTAGATCTCTGACTAGTCTGTCTTGTAAAATTCACTATAAATTATATATTTCGTGAACACTTCTCAAATGTTGATTATATACTTCTAATATAATGCAATATATCATAGTAAAATAATTTTATATGATTCGAAAGGACTAATTTTATAATAATCTTTTTCTAGGATTAAAACGACCAAATTTAAACCTAAAATCAGCTTATCTTGTAAAATTTATTAAAAATCATTGGGTTAACCAAATGTCCTCAACTTTTAACCAAAGACTCCTAACATCATATAGTGCAACATACTAAAGCATGTTTGAGAAATTATTTTTAAATAATTTTATATAATTTTCCAAAGTCGTATGTAGAACATGAATTTTAACAAATAACGTATTCAAGTAAAGTTCACACATTTAATTAATATAATTTCCACTTGAATAACACTTATAAATCTAAAAAACAATAAATAATAAAAATTATCTAAAGAGATGCAAAACACTTTTAGCTAACATACGTATACCGATTTTGTATGACATAGCGAAATCGGTAAATTCAGGGGCCACTACAAGGAAAATGGTCTTTTGAGACCACAAAAAAGTGGTCTCAAATAATGAGTATTTGCCACAACTTAACCAAAGTAGTCTCAAATAATGAGTATTTGTCACAACTTATGAGTATTTGTCACAACTTTATTGTCGTCTCAATAACTCGGTCGCAAATAATATATTTGTGACCACAAAAGTGGTCTCAAATGCGTCACAAATATTTTTTGCAACAACTAGTTGTCTCTAAAAGTAGTCTCAAATAATTTGTAGAGAGATTTGTGACAACAAGTGGTCACAAATAACTTATTATTAGTGACCACAATTGTGGTGTCAAAAAGACTTATGCAAAAGACTTCTTTTGTTGTAGTGGGCGGATCCAGGATTTATAAATGGGGTGGGCTGAGAAGTGAAGTTGCAATTTAAATGGGGTGGGCTTAGTTAAAATTTAGAGTACTAAATAATAAAAATAATAAGAATTATACATTTAAAATTAAGGTTCCACAAATTTTGCACTGGGCTGGAGCCCGGTACGGATCGACAATAGCTCCGTCCCTGAGTAAATTGACGGTCAACTACATGGACCCCTAAGTTATGTATACTATCAATCAAGCAATATCCTCAAACCTAAAACAAAAAGGAATCACCTTTGATCAATTAAAATTATAATAAATTGAGCCTAAAACATGTATAGAATTTACAAGATAATGATTACGCTATTTTATTTATTCTTATATACCTTTGAGAATACGAGAGACGAACTCCTTCTTGTACCCCCAAAAACGTTAGTGAGAGGTAAAGCAGTTTAGGCCTTTATATAAATAGGCTATCTCTAAATTATTGATTAGCTGCTTGTTATAGCATGAGGTGGGAAAAAGAAGTGAATATTGGTGCATGCACAAATCCTTCTATGTATATGCTAGTCTTAGGGTAGTAAAGGTGAGTGGAAGGCTATAAAGCATGTGGTGTTATACACCTACAAACTTTGGTGGATGAATGGACGGCGCTTCGATCAAAAGATATTCTAATTTTAAACTAGTACTATAATATTAATTTACTTAAGATAATATCAATATTATAATTTAATAGATTTCAAGTGATTATAAAGTAGGGTGATTACTAATTAGTTCAATCTCATTCTCCGTGTGTTCCGAAAATTATTCTAAAAGTTAGTGTGTGGGTTTTAAAAATATTTTGATTGCATTATACAAATAATTCATGTAAATTCATATAAATAATCGACACATATAATTACAATTCTACCCGTAATTCCTAAAGTAAAATTTTACTTCTATATTAACAAAAGTAAAATACGCTTTAATATTTTTTTCTTTCTTATACCGAACGAGTGATATGGTATGAGTAAGTTCGGACCCTTTGATAGCTCCTCCTGTAAAATTAAGTAAAAATACTTCGTCTCTTTAAGACTCATTAGCTTCCAAATTTCAACAAATAAATAATATGACGTTAAAGATCTTCAAAATAAAATAAACTTTAAATAAACTCAAGTAGAATGCGGTGCATACAAAGAGATGGACTAATGCCTTTGATGTCGGCAATAGTCCAACCAATCGCTCCCTTGTGTTCTCCAAGGACCTCTATCAAGGATGCTTCTTGGCTTGGAGACAAATTTGATGAGATGATCACCGGTAGTGTCTCATTAAATCCTAGGTAAGCATACTTCAAGTGGTCGGGAAGAGACTTGAGCTCAAGAGTCGGGGCATCCACTATAGAAGGTAACATCTTCTTGTGTGTATCCGGAAATGGGATGAACTTTTGCTCATATTTTGGTGGGATGACTTAGGTGTATGCATTTGTGCCACTGTTTCCACCAATGTCTCATTAGTCTGCCAAACCTCTTCTTTTCCCTCCTCTAGATGAGTGGTAAGTGCAACTTCCATTGGGTCCCTACATGATAACTCAAAAAACTCTTCCACAAGTGGATCAAATACATCAATGGAAAATACGGAATGAACATCCTCCGGGAACCACATTGCATCAAAGATATTGAAATTGACAATTTGACCATCAAATTCCATCGTGAGGGTGCCCTCACGAACATCGATCTTGGTTTGGGAAGTATTTAGAAATGGTCTTCCCAACAAGATCGGTGTGGGCGTTGATGGATCGCTTTGCATGTCCAAAACATAGAAATCAGCGGGAAACACGAGTTCGTCAACTTCAACTAGCACGTCCTCGATCACCCCATCGGGATACGAAGTGCTTCGATCGGCTAGTTGAATGACGACTTTTGTTTCCTTGAGTGGTCCCAGATTTAAAGAGTGAAAAATTAAACGAGGCATAACATTGATTGATGCTCCTAGGTCTAGCATAACATGATCAATTCGTTGGTTGTTTATTTTGCAAGGAATAACAAACATACCGGGATCTTTGCATTTCCGTGGGAGCTTTTTCTGGAAAACCGCATAAATATTTTCCCCCATGATCACTCTTTCATTCCCCTTGAGCTTCCTTTTGTTAGTGCACAAGTCCTTGAGGAACTTAGCATATCTCGGAATTTGCTTAACGACATCAATCAAAGGGATATTTACTTCCACCTTCCGAAACACTTCTAGAATGTCCCGATCCTTGTTTCTATCTATTACCGTCTTGATTTGACTTGGGAAGGGAAGTGGTGGAGTAGGAATAGGCTGTTCAGGGGCCACGGCCGAGGTTTCCACCACGGGCGAGGCAACTGTCACCTCGGGCGTGGTAATTCTTCCAGTAGGCTTTCCTTCGAATTGCTCAATTTGACCACAGCTGAGGTCTCCTTGTGCCTCGGGGGTGGCATGCTCTTCAGTAAAGTTTCCCTCTTTTTCATCTTCCTCTTCACCCCTAAAGTGATGCCCGGGCTTGTTAGGCTCTCCAAGCACCACCCTGCTCCTCAGGGTGATTGCACTGACGTTTTTGGGTTTGATTTCTGGTTAAGCCGGAAGTTTTCCACTATTTGCACTTTTAAGTCTCGATACCGCCGAAGCTATCTGACTAACTTGATTCTCTATGCCGGATGGTCCCTCCATCCCGGGTTATATGATTGTGAATAAAGATCATACTTCCTCCCGGATGAGTTAGGATTGAAGTTGTGAACACCATTGGCATGGGCCTCCTTCTCTTCTCCGAGAATAGGGCAAGTGTCAGTGGAGTGCTCGGTTACCTGGAAGATTCTGCAAGGTTTTGTAGTAGGAGTGCCACCCGAGATCACTTTCTTCACCAAGTCGGTGAGCTGGTCCAATCTTTCTTCCACAGTTGAATCGATAACATCTTTGACTCGCCTCACTAGTTCTCTACAGCCGAACTGTTGAGTGTTGGCGGCCATCTTGGAAATTAATGCTCGGGCCTCGGTTGGGGTCTTGTCGGCTAGAACCCCTCCACTCGCCGAATCAATCATGTTTCGATCTGCTAGACACAACCCCTCATAGCAATACTGGATTAACAACTGCAGAGTGATTTGATGTGGCGGGCAACTTCCTACAAGCCTTTTAAATCGTTCCCAGTACTCATACAATGTTTCCCCTTGCATTTGCCTCACTCCACTAATTTCTTTTTGGATGTTGGTGGTTCGAGAAGCTGGGAATACTTTTCAAGAAACTGTGTTTCCATCTGCTCCCAAGTAGTAATGGAACCCGATGGCAAGTAGTACAACCAGTCTCTAGCAAGATCCTTCAGTGAAAACGAAAATGCTCGAAGCTTGATTTGTTCTTCCGTCACCCTCGATGGCTTCATGCTCGAACAAACCACATGAAACTCTTTAAGGTGTTTATGAGGGTCCTCTCCGGACAGCCCATGAAAGGAAGGTAGTAGGTGGATGAGCCCCGATTTCAACTCGAAAGCAGTATCGTTTCCTATAGCTGGGAAGGTGATGCACAAGGGTTCTTGAGCAACCCTTGTGTTGGCCAATTCCTTCATTGTTCTTTCCTGATCTTGATCTTCAGCCATTTCTTCTAAGTTGATGATCTCTTCACCCCTTAAATTCAATACTTCGACTCCTTCTCGGACTTGCTCCAAATCTCGAGCTCTCCTTCCCAATTCTCGTTCACGTTCTATAATATCAGGTTCAAATAACAGTCCTTTTTCTCCTTGCGAACGCAAGAACATTCACTACGAGTAAAGAAAAATAAAGAAACAAAGTGAGATTATAAAATTACTAATCTAAATAAGAAAATAACTATATATGTAATTAACCATGATGCTTGATCAACAAATCAACACTATTCTATCGTCGTTCCCCGGCAACGGCGCCAAAATTTGGTACGCGATTATTGTGTGTCGCTACCAAATTAATTAGTATAAAAATATACTTATCCTTATCCAACTATTCTTAGTAGTAGAATGGTAAATAAGGGTCGATCCCACAGGGAACGGCCGAAGAGTTTTGATTCCGATGCCAAGCAATTTATAATTAAATATGTGAGAAATAAATACTTAAGAAAGCAATAAAGGTTGGGGGGGACTTGATAATGGACTAACAATCTACTAGTAACAAATAAAAGCAACTAAACGAAATTAAAGGTATTTAACATTCGAATTCAACGAAACAAATAATCAAAGACAATAGAAGAGATCTTTTTCGGTTTTGGTTTTCAAGTAATAAAACGATCCACCCTTGATCATGCTTCCCCTTGGTCTTGAACGATTGATGCAACTATGTTAATGCCGATTAAATTGTGATTCAAGCCCTTATCTCAAGGCTATTAACAAGCTCTAATAGCCTTGTTGTCCCTTAATCTTAGTTAATCAAAATAAGCTCTTCGACTAACCCTATTCAATTTAATCGAATCCTCCAACAAGCTCTCTTAGATTCAATAACCAAATGCATTAAACACTAGGACAACGAGATAAATTCAACATAAAACTTGCAAGCTCGGTTTTAGTGGTTGAACTTTATGTTATTACCAATAAATAAATCTATTGTTTACTACACGGGAATAAAAAATCCTACAATTACGGATAGTAATTTCCTATTCTAGCAACACATTCACAAATACCTTGAAGGGTGATCAATCCAATAATCAATTCATAAATGTGACTCAATAACAGCAAATAACACAAAACACTTGAATACACAATATTTTCGATAACATTAACCGCAATAATCACATCAATGTCTTCAACTCAAGGTTCCACAATGATCAAGGGTGAACTAAGGGTACTAGCCACCCATTACACCTAATACAATAAGGAAATTACAGAAAATACAAGAATTCATAAAGATAAAGTGATAAAACCAAAGGATGATCAATGGGGAAGATGATGTGTCTTCTTCTTGCCCCTTCTCTCCTCCTTGGATGTGATGGTGGCTGAATAGTGCTTCCAAAAGTATCAAAAAGTTAGGTTAAATTCGAATGGGATGATATATATATATATATATATATATATATATATATGGGGGGAGAAAGTGCTAGTAAAACATAGGCAAAAACGCATTCAGGATTTCAAAACAGAGTAATAAATCTCGACCGAGATGTGAAAAAGGGTTTTCCAGATTGGTGGGTCGAAGGCTGATCTCGGCTGAGATTCAACTTCATCTTGGCCGAGACGTAAAAGGGGGAAAATGGGGCTGGCTAGGGCTTGACTCATCTCGGCCGAGAGTGGATTTCATCTCGACCGAGATCTGGGTCCTTTGAAAAGCCTTGAAATTCTCTGGAAACACATCTCGGCCGAGATGCGTTGTTTGTCTCAGCCGAGATCTTCAGTTTTTCCAATTCTTCATGAATACTCTGGAGACTCATCTCGGCCGAGATTTTCATCCAGTCTCAGCTGAGATCTTCAGTTAGCCCTTCCTTTTTTGCCTCGATCGATCCCTCGACTCCGCGGTCATTTGATGTTCTTTTTTGACCCTTTTTCACCCGTCTTAACACAAAACTTGCGCAAACGCATTATTTTACCCATGAGAGTATAAAAGCACTAAATACACGTGATTATGCACATTATTGACACTAAAATGATACTAAAAGTGCTCTAAAGTGCGTGCACGGAACATGTGTACCACATAGCATAGGTATCAGTAGTCGTCCGAGAGGAGTAAGATACTTGTGTAAGCATTGGTTTATGAGCCCTTTGAAGTTATATACATGATAGTTAGCCCAATAGGGTAATTATTCGCACATAATCAACGCATTAACATCTTCCGAGAAGATGATTAACTAGAGTAGTGCTACCTAATAAGAATTTGAATTCGGTCTAAGATTCTTGAAAATTACTATAACTGATCATAGGAGAACATAACCGAAATCGAATCCTATGTTACGTTTCTTCATCTGATTTATCCCTTTGGGATTGCTCGTTAGTTTTTATTAACCAACTATTTACTTAGTTTATTATTTCTCTGCACTTAGTTAATAATCACTCAACACCTTTGTTCGAGAGTCTAGATATGGTTGGTCTATTAGAATTAGGGTATTAAATTGAATATATGAAAAAAAAAAATTGTGGGATAGACCTTGCTCACTACTAGTTACAGTGGCACCGTATCCTTGCGGTAACACTTAGGTTAGAAAAAGTGTTGTCAACAACAGTTTAAGTTTCCATATTTCCCTACATCATAGCTTGGTGGTGCATCTCCTCGTGTTGCTCAACACTATGGTTTGTAGACCACTATTCTAGATAATGCCATAGACGGCCAAGGAATCTGTATTTCGGTCGTAAGGAAAACAGAGAATAAGTTCCCTGATGTTAGCTTTATCAGATGTTGACAGGCCTAAATTCTAACCCTAAAATACAACAAGTATACGGGTGTCGATGTATAGAGCAGAAGTCAAGGTCAATCCACAGGGAATGGGTTAATGTAGTTCGATACCCTAATTTTCTAGGATTATCCTAACTGGATACTCGAATTGAGAATGATTTGATTAAACTAAATTGCATATACTAATAAACTAAATTACTTAATAAACGGGAAGTTCCAATCAATGAGAATGTATCCTAGGATTTCGATTTTAGGAATTACACTAATGATGATTAATTACTAATTTATAAACTTTTAAACAATTAATTATCTATTAGGCGGCACTTAATTAACCTAACCCTTCTATCGAAGCGATTAAGTCTTAGATTGATTAAGATAATTATTCTCTCGAGTCAATTGATCATAACAACTCCTAACAACCCCATAACCTTTTGCCTACACGATCATAGACAATCGCGCTATGTGTTATCGTCTATTAACAATTTTCTTCTCTCAAAGAGGAATCGCTAAACAAGTAAATTAAACCAAATTGACCAGATTAAATTCAATTTTATGGATTAAATCAAACACATGATAGATAATGTAAACTGAAGTTTATAAACTAAATAATTAAACCAACATTGTTGTAAAACCTTACTTTCTAATCCTAGGACATGAGTAGTTTAGCTACTCACGTCTTCTAACAAATCTAAACAAGAATTCATGGGAAACATTATCAAGAACTTGAAATTAAATAAAGAATAATTAAACCCGATTGTCGGCTCGTCAATCTTCGTCTTCTCGCTCTCATGACTTCTACTCCAATGTACAAGTATGAGATAATATGTTGTAATCTGGTTCTTGATCCCTGATAAAACTCGAGCTTGGGTCCTTTTCGTAGAGTTGGGGACGAATCTTTTGGAAGATAAGCTCAAAATCCTACTAAAATCAGGAAATCTTCGTAGAATAGGACTTCTCACGCGGCCGCGCACAAGCTATGATGCGACCGCGTCAATTTGTATCCAAAATATCTTAAAACAGGTGATTTTGACATGCCCGCGTCCCGTTTGCACAGACGAGTTTTCAGGTCTGACGTCCAAGCCATTTTTTAGGGTCTTTCGTTCATTTTTGGGTTTGGCCCCGTTCAGACAAAGTTGTAGATCTTTGAATCAGCTTTCCAACGGCATAAATTACACCTCAATAGAAGTTGTAGATCTTAAGATATGGCAAACATACTATAGGTGTGTCAAGCTGACATAAAACTTCACTTTTGGGACACTTTCCGATGCAACCGCGTTGTTTAAGCATTTTATTTTCATGTTCTAGGCCACTTTTGACACGGCCGTGACCATGGACGCGGTTGTGGTCGATCCTTTTTCTCCTTTAACTCATTTTTCGTCCGTTTTGACCCTATTTGACTTGTTTCTTCTTCGAACTTCATCCAAATGGAATAAAATTACCTAATTAATCTTCAAAACAAGTCGAAACACGTCAAATGACCTAATATGATAAATATAAATGAACGCAGGATAAATATGCACGTAAATGATATAAAATATGATCCTAATTGTATCTAAATACATGCATAATTAACGTGTATCAACATCTCCCAAACTTAAACTATTGTTCGTCCCGAAAAACATAACAAAAGACACAATGTATACAAGTGATTATGCATTTGTCTAGGGCAATTAGATGATGAATTCAGTTTCAAACTAATTTTTCTTAAAACAACTAGGCAACATAATTCACTTGAGCATATGCGATAACACGAAAATCAACTAATCTAGAGACTTTGAACTTTCAAATTATTCAACCCTCATCGGGTAAGTGTTTCACTTATCTCTCAAGTGTTTAGGCTAATATAATTTCCACTCATATTGAATTACATGCAAAGCCTACCATATGCTTGTCAATCGTCTAAACTAGACCTCGTACTTGATGTGTGTGAAAAAGGATAAAAAAGGTCTTTCTTTTGGTTGTAATATGGGCTTAAGGTAAGGTGGGATACATTTGGATAAAAGTGACTATTTATTGGACTAATTAAGTTACGTCTAACCCGACTACCACTTAATATAATTACTCAACCTCACACTTCAAATCTCAGCAAATCATCCCAAAAGAAATGACTTCTTCACATTCGATAAACCTTACAACTTGAGTGCTTTTCATATTACAATCAACTATAAGGGTACCATATTTTTGGGACTACCCAACTGTTTTATTCAGCTCAAACAATTTAAGCACCTTTTGATTTCCTAGCCTCTCCTCAATAATACTAAATAACTTATAAACATCAAACTTTTTTTTTTCTTTTTTTTTTTTAATTTCAGGAGAGGCTATTATTCTCTTTGTTTTTCACCTATCTTTTTTCTCTGTTCTTTGTTTCCTTTATCTTTGGAATATCCTCTAATTTCCCATATTTTCCCAAACATTGTCACTTAAACTACCTTCCAATCCTCCTCCCAATTACTTGATTAATCCAATTAAGGCCAAAGAGTTAAATCGAAAGGTTTTCGGCTGACTTTTTTAGGCTATGAAAGAATAAGGCTTTAAAGCTCAAGTCGGCTAACTAGAGATACATACTGAACTTGTGGTACAAAGGCAACTTTTCACCGTTCAAAATAGGCTTAAATAAAAACACGTAAGATCATTTCCTAAATCACACTACGCACTTGACACATTCCTAAAAAATACTTAGGGCAAGTTCTAGAGACTAGTACACATATTCAATCAAATTCACACCGAAAGAAGGTATATTAGTCCGAAAATAGGAGTAGAATTGGGTTCAATTTCTCACAAGGTTAATTTTGATTGAATATTCTAAGTTCAAGCTCAAATCACCTCTCATGCTCCATTATTTACCATTTTTTCATCTACTTCTCAAAATCATCTCATCATTAACAATTCATCATCCATCTTTCCCTATTTTTCCTTTTCTTTTTACTTGTTACTTATTTAACTTCTTAGGTTTATCTCATTCAACCTGGCTCTAAAAAAAACAAAAATAATTTAGAACATGGCAACTAAATAATAACAACTGGGCTCACTGACCCAACAGCACCAAAAAGACAAATAAACGGGCACACAAACCCAATTATCAAACCAAAAATGAACCAAACAACAACAAATTGAACAAGTAATAAGAAACCAAAATTTAGAAACAACAAAAGATAAATAGCGGCCAAGACGTCCCACGGTTCACCCCCTCCCCCAAACCTGGCTGAAAGTCAATGTTTGAAGGAAAAGAGTAGTACATCTTGGTGCTAACTCACAGTCATTGTGGCGATGGAGGTGGTTGGAAATCATGTTGGCTCCAAAATTGGGCCAATGCTTCCCATCGAATATCTTACTGCTATCTCTAAATGCGCTCCTCAACCTTCTGTGCTGCCAGTTCTTCAACCATAACTTGCTTGCCCCTGCTACGACTGGAGCTACCCTTCTTTGGTGCCATTTTAGTGAACCTATACACACACCACCAAACAAAATACAATCAACACTCAATAGAATTCAATAAATTAAAACTATCTTTAAGAATTCAATAATTCCTAGTTAATAAAAAAGACTTCCCTAGTCCTAATTGATTCTTAAGTAGTTTTGATGCTATGCTAGCAACCTTCCGAATTAATTTCTCACTTTGTACCCCTTATTATGTGCTCAGTTCCGAAAAATTTATCAATTGAACTCATCTTATGGTGAATTTTGAATCATACAAACTTAAGGCATACAACCTAAACTCGATTCATCCATGTATCACAAAAGAAAGCACAACGGGAGGCATAAATTAAGCGAAAAACTAATTCCAAGTCATGCACACAACATGCTCAATAATAATCCTCATTGAACAAAACATGTTAAATTCAAGTTGTTGCTATTTGATCACTCCAAAAATTTACATCGTAATTTCAACTCCAATTAACATCAACTCTATTCAAAATGCATGACCCCATCGAATTCCAATAATTATGCACTATAAGTGCCAAGACTACTCAAATATGCACAACTATGTTTTCCAAACTCAAAATTAACACACTTCAATAATATGTAAGCATAAACAATAGATTGAAATACATAAAAGCTCGGGTTAGCTTCACTTACCGGAGAAGTTTAGTCGAAGATTGAGAATTGGAGTGTGCTCTCGATTTGGGTTGAACATTCCGAAATTTGTGGTGTGAGTGAGTGTATGTGATTTGATTAGCGTTTATGCAAGAATTTGTTAGTTGTGTGTAAGGGTGTGCGTTTTGCGTGTGCAAGAGTGAAAAGAGGGAAAAAGGATGAGAAAAACCTGGAATATCTCGTTTATAAACGAGTTGGGCTTCAACGCAGCCGCGCGAGATGCGTGAAGCGGCCGTGTTCGTTTGAACTCAAAACCATTGTTTTAAAAATCGACCTAGGCGCTAGGCGGCCCTAGGCCGATCCGAATTTCTAAAAAACGGTCATTTTAGGCGGTCACCGAGTTCGACGCCGCCTAACCCGATTAGGCGGTGCCTAATCCGCCTAGGCGCCACCTAACCCGTCTAACTGCACAATTTTTTTTTTCTATTTTTTCATAATTTTATAATTTTTTATTTCTTTTTTATTTTTTTACTTTCTTTATCTTGTTAGTGTGTTTAACTTTAGGTGAGCCCTTTCAAAATTTTAATTTCTTTTCACACCCCTAATTTAGTAATTTCCCTTCCACCCACTATTAACTCTTTTAAAATTTGAAGTTGGTGGTGTTTATTTTATTGTTTTTAATATTTTTTGTATGTATTATTTATTTATCAAATAATTAAAATATTCGTTTAAGATGGTGCCGTCTAGGCACCGTCGAGGCGCCTAGACGCTCTAGGCGCTAGGCCCCAGTGAACCGACTGACTAGCGCCTCGCGATTTTTAGAACACTGCTCAAAACTTGGCTTTTGGAGCAGCTTTCAATGCGGCCGCGCAAACGATATGACGCGGTCGCGTTGGGCTTACAGCCTCGAACCCTTATCCTGAAGAGTTTTGACGTGGCCGCATTGAAAGTGGGACGCGGCCGGGTTGAAAGCTCAGCTCACTTTCTTTATTTCCCACGTTTTGACGCGGCCGCGAGAGGTGTTCCTCACAGTTGCTTTGTCTCTACTTTGCCTCAGCACGGTTTTCTTCGTCTTTCAACCCTCGTTTCTTGCTACACTCGTCCATGTTGGTACCTAAAACATCAAATACACTAAAAACACAATTAAATTTTCTTGCTACACAATAAAACGGTAAACATCGGGTTGCCTCCCGACAAGCGCTTAATTTTACGTCTTCAGCCCGACGATCCTCGTTTATTTATTAACCGAAATCCAAGCAACTATTCTTACTTGCCTTGGCTTAATTACGACTCTATTTAGCAAGTTTAGACTCTTTACCACAGTATAAACGACCCAACATTTTTCTATTTCTTTTAGGTTCGTCTTATTATGAATGAGGAGTGTGATTACTTCGTTTTGTATACGAAATATCAACTTCCCTTTAAGCATGTCTATCATAGCTTGACTTGTTGCCAAGAATGGTCGACCTAAAATGAAAGGGACTTCTATGTTTCCTTGCATGTCAACAACTAGAAAATCACTAGGGAATTCAAATTTTTTAACTCGAATGAGGACGTCCTCTACTACTCCCAATGGCGTTAGTATTGATCCATCTGCCAATTGGATAGTAGTAAAGGCTTGCTAGACTACTCCTAGTCCTAATTGTGCATACATTTTAAGAGGCATTATATTAACACTTGACCCTAAATCACACAACACATTCTTAAACACTTGACTACTAATAGAACATGAAATGGAAAAACTCCCTGGATCTTTCTTTTAGTAGCCCTTCGTATGTAAGTATTTGTGTTCTTTAGGAGACGCATGTCTTCCTTCTTTGTGGCCTCTTTCTCAGCGTGCATCGTCTTTGAATCCTTTAGCTCACAATCAGCTTTCTTCTCAGATTTGTCCTGCACTACAGAAAACATACAAGAGCATTCTGAAGGAAGTGGGTTAGCACATTATCACATAAATAAGATGAATCAGTAAAAGGAAAATTTGAAGTCTTGAAGGCATTAAACTTCAGTTATTAATTGACATTACTGCAAGACCAATGGTATGGGTCATCTAAGAGTCTTTTACAGCCTATAAAAGGAGGATCATTCAGCTCATTTGGTACCCCTTCAATCTCTTTTTTGTTTTGTCCAGTTGATTCCTCTTTGGCTCTACAGTTTTTTTCATGGTACAGATTGAGCAATAACTCAGGTCGCCAATTAGTAGAAACTCAGTGCTAGAGTTTTTGCTTTGCTTGACTATTGTATCCTGGGAAACGGACGTCCACGAGTCTCTTAGCATGTGAGAGCGGGCGAATTATTTTAAGGATACTGTACTTGTCACATGCCTTAGTTTTATTGTTGTTTTCGTCTGCTATTATCCTCATTTTTCCCCTACACCTTGGACCGGGCTTTCCTGTCCAAATTTTTAGGCCATTTGGGTTTCATTTCCTGTATGGGCTTGGCACCCAAGCACATGAACGCATTGTGCAAGGTGGCCTATGTGAAGTGGTGGCAACCAAGGAATCCCTCATTGGAAGTTAGGGGAAAACAACGGGAGTGTGGCTGACTGGACCAAATCACCATCTAATCTCTCCATTTTTGTTGATCCCAGAGAATTCTAACCTAGTTTTGTGTTTTTAGGATAAACAAAATCTATTTTTAGTAAAACACAAAACAAGAAAAAACTCCTTTCCTGTATTGTTGTTTTTCACAGGTATTTATATGGATAATTAGTTAAGATTACGAGCATGTACTCAAAAACAAAAAAGAAGATTATGGTTCATGAGCGTGGAACACTATAACAAGACAATCGTATGATAACATTTTAAACTACGATTTGATCACTATTCAGGTTGTTATATCACCATAGTTATTTACAGAACCACATTCCACACCTATTGATAAGTAATATAAAAGAGAACCTTTTAAATAACATAATTATAAAAAACTATCTCTAAGATTCAGCCTAATCTATTATCTATTATCTATTATCTATTACTATATAAAAAGTGTGAATGAGGGTAAATTTTCTTGCATAATGTGGTTTGCCTAAATTACCCACATTTTATTTATAAATTTGAAGGGCAGATTTGTAATTGATAATAATTTACAATTTTCATTTATTATTTTATTTTGTGAGCTTCATAGTTCATTAAATGTAGCAATTTGTTATTTACTTTTATAATGTACATAGTTCATTGAATATAGCAAGGGGAAGGATGAGAGAACTATAAATCGTCATGTATCAAAACTTACAAATTGACTAAAAATTCAAATTTGGCCATAAATAACACTAAGAAAAAAAGATCGACCTTTCATTACATCATCTAACGTGGGACACGAAAGTGATCACAAGAATCATGCCTGGACACATCAATTAAAGTAACTGAAGACGCTCCTCCTTGCCTGCCACAAATATCACCATAAACCCCCCATTAACCTACCAAATTATGAATACCAAAAGATTTGCTAATGGTCTAATACAACAAAACAAACTTTCATGTATTTTTGTATTTTTTAATTAAAAAGCTATTTATAAATTTATAAATCTGTTGGGTGAATTTGTAGTTGCCAATAATTTATAATGATCATTTAATAATTAATTTTAGGAGTTACATAGTCTATTAAATCTAGCAATTTATCATTTAATTTTATGAGATACATAGTTCTTCAAATATAGAAATTCATAAAATAAAGGAAAAATTTGATGAAAGAAATTGGTATAGATTCATGTATTGGTAGATTCATGTATTTTGTTCGAGTCTTGCTAGAGTCATGTATTTTTAATTCTCTAAATCCATCGTATATATATAGACTCATAAGTAATGTTGTCAAAGATTGACACAACATATAAATAATATATCCAACATTCTTAATTATTAGGTGATTTCTCAACATCATTTTTTAAACATCATTTTTTAAATGAATTATTGTTAATAATAATCCATAACCAGATTATACATAATGCCATCGGCTTAATCTTTATAATATTTCATTTTGCACTTCAACATTCGTGAAATTCAATCATTTTCGAAGGATAAAGGCCCACTTTATGTCTTTGAATGACTTTTGTTACGGAATTTAGTGAATTTTGGAGTAATGATATTTTGAGAGAGTTTGAGGATGACATACATAACTACAAGTTTACAATAAAATACAAAGGTTTTAGGCCCATTACTCTATTTTTTGGCTCATCCTTCCATTTGTTGGCACATTGCCCAATTAAAGCCACCTAAGAGCTTATTTAGGGATGAGACGTCTAACATGGGAGAAAAAAGAAATTGGAAGAGAATTCCTTGATTAAGGCATCATGCAACAGAGGAAAATGAGACAACCACAATGATCTATCTCTCGTGCAAAATACAATCTCAATTTTTTACACAATAGTTGATGAGCGTTTGCCTGTCAGTTAATTAGGCATGTATTAATTCGCTTCTTATTTCCAACTATTTCAAGGTACCTAAATTTTTTTTTATTATTAAGCTAGACATCATGGAAATGGGTAAAGATACACCTGTCTCATTTCCTTGTGTAATATTTACTAATGTAAAAATTAGTGATTAGATTATTATATAATTAAAAAGAAATACATAAAAAAAAATTGTACTATATTTATGTTAATGTTATTTTTCATAATCATTCACACTTATAATTTTATTTACATTGATAGATGTTATGGCAACAAAACCTGGATAGAATGATAGGAAATATGTGAGCCTAAGTGCTGCACAAAAAAAATAATATATAGAAATAGTAAAAGCAAACAAGAAGAAGAAAAACAGCGACACAAGAAAATACTATAATATTCATTAAAAAAAATTTGTAGGTATTTTATCTTATGAACATGTGTGCTCAGAAGTCCACTATCTTCAAGAAGTACAAATTGCATGCACTGCGGTGCATTGAAGTTTCAATATGAACCACCAATTTTTCCTTGTGACAATGGAAAATAAAAATAGAACCAATTGATACTGCTGACTAGCTATTTCAGTTATATGCTTCAAAATCTGAACAGACTATCAAATTGAAAAAAAATATATTTAACTATTCAATAGTATATATTCTTTCACTTCGATCGCTACGAAGTTGGATAAAGAACTTGTATTAGCAAGAAAATTGGTATTTACCTTTAGAGCTCAAGGTTGTGTGTATTGTATGACCTACCAGGATTGGTCCCTAAGGAAACTAGTCTTGGACATCTTCAGTTAAATTTTGTGTTAGTGAAAACAACTCAAGAACACACAACACCAAAGAATCTGGAAATAGTACGAAGAAAACACTCCGAATTCACACATGCAGTTCGGCCAGAGTTGTGGCCGAATTGAGCTTACGCAGAACAGGAAATAGAAATGAATCAAACACAGTTTTAACGTGGTTCGTTCAAGATGAACTACATCCACGGAGGCAAGGCACACCTCAATCCACTAAGAACTTCAATCAATTACAGAGAATTAGCTCAAGAAATGAAATGCCCAATTCTGAATGCAAATTAGGGCACGCACACTCTATCTCTAAATACTCTCTCTAATCTAAAGTACAGGAGATAATGCTACGTAGTTGTCTTCTCCTCAATGAGAGCTTTACAATGATATATGGATTGAAGCTCGAATGCAACTGGATAGGAAGTTATAACTGCAAGAAGTTACGCTGAGCTACCGGACAAATGTGACGGTTCTGAGTCATCACTAACTGAATCTGCTTCGTCACAAATGGCGGTTACTCACCTAACTTGAACCCGGTTTGCTCATGACCAGTTTGTCTTTTTGCTGATAAACTCCGGTTTAAACCGCCGGTTCTCCACTCCCTAACTCCGGTTCCACATTCCCAACACACCATATTACAAAGTATAGGCTCACAAGATGAAATTGAACATCACCTCACATTTTGTTGATACTGAAAATAAAGCTGAAAATAGAAGAAAAATAATACATGCAAATGTATCCGAATCGATAGGGATCAAACTGATAAAAAATTTAGAGATCGATCCATATGCAAGAATTTTAGATAATTACAAGATTCCCCTTCAATAGAAGAAGTACGATATGCGATAAATATATTGTTAGCATTATGTTTTGTTAATAGTTGATTATGAAAGGGAAACAAGCAAGGAGGTAAAAAAACATCATGCTCCGAATTCGTAGAAGAGATTCGTTATATTCAACAAATAATTACAATTCAATCATGATTTTAAAATATTTTTTATTGTTGAAATATATCTCCTATATTCACTTTTTTAGCGGATTGATTTACCTTTTTTTTTTTTTTTTCATATTATGTTAATAAATTCTATTCTTTTAATAGGTCTATTTTATTTTATGAAACCTTTCATAAAAAAAATTAATAATACAAACGCAGCTTAACATATGGAGAATAATTTTTAACTTGGTAAAATATCATTTTGTTCTTTTACTAAAATGCAAGAGTTTTATTTTCCTATAATTTTCTTATTTGTTTTTCTTTTATTAAAATATCATTTTTGTTCTTTTACTAAAATATCATTTTTTATTTCTTATTGCTGGGAGCGGAGAAATTGCATGTCACTAACATAAACTTTAATGTTGTTGGGGAGAGGCTATAACTGAGTTGAATTGGAAAACCAAAAAAAAGAAGAACGAAAAAATTCTCGTACCGAGTGACGACGAAGAAACGCTTAATGAAAAAAAGACGAAAAGAAGGGGCATATGCATACAAGAAGAAAAACAATAAACTCATCAAATATGTTTGTTTTATTTACTAATAAATTATATAAATCTAAATTTAAGTTAATTCAACAATAACATTATCATCAAATTTTCCCTTATGGCTTCATAATTTTATTGCTTGGATACAAAAATTCATCAAATCAAATATTCAATTCCAAAATTGCAAGTTCATCTTAAATATTTAATCAATTAATACAATATTAAAACCATTTGTTTTACTTCGTTCTCTAATTTGGGTTAAACTTAATATATAATATAATAATAACTTTTTTATAAAATCATCGCCCCACGTGCAATGCACGTGCATCTACCCAGATACAGAAAGATCAAAATGATTTTGAAATGAAAAATCATAACCGGTCCTATAAATTTCACCTTTGATGGATTTGATTTCATAACGTATAAGTTGCTTAATTTCTTGATTTTACCCAATTTTTGCCAAAAAAATTATAAGTTTTTTAGCATTAATCATGTGCCGGCAAAAATTAGGGGCAATTGACGTTTAAACTCCCCACCCCCAACGCACAATTTGTACTTATTATTTTAAGACAAATTTACACATCACCAACTAAAAAATAAGCCAGCTAATAAAAAGTCATATTTAAACTCCCCCACCCCCAACGCACAATTTCCCCAAATTAAAGAATCCATCCATAATTTTTTCCTCTCCTAATTGATAATGTTCGAATCGAGTTGAAGGCAAAATTACTTCTTGTGCTATTGTCATGTGAGGGCACTCATCGAGCTCATGGAAAGACAAGAGCGTTGGGTATTAGATTCTATGGAAGTACCCGATATGAATCATTTGAGTTCTTTTTTTTTTTCCAGTACAAGAATTTTTCAAATAGACAACAGATTTTATTTGTTGTCTAGTTATAAATAAGTCTGTTATCAATAGTGGTGTTTTTAGAATTACCTTTTGACAACAATTTAAAATTATTGTCTGTTCAGCAATAAACAACTATTTCTACAACAGTACAAAACCGTTGTCTATTTAATTACAAACAACAGTGGAAAACTGTTGATCTTCTTGTAAAACCGTTGTGTTTAAAAGTGAAGGTAACAGATTAGATATGTTGTCTTTTTAGCAAAGAAAAAAAAAAATTGTTGTTTTTTATTATTGAATACTGTTTGCATATTCTCATATGAAACACCCAATAGTCAAAACATCATAAAATATTTACGAAACATCGAATACAAACTAATGTCAATAAATTCATCAAACATTAAATTAATTACTATAATACACTCCGAATTCTTAAACTAAATAAGTCTTAAAATGAAATCAACTCTTATTTACTCAAACAATTCTTATATTTATACCAAAACCATATCTTTCTACATATTAAAGTTCTAAGATTGCGGTCTACGAGTGTAATAACTTTCTCCGTCGGTAGCCTAAGCAGGTAGAACTCTGTTCCAAAATATAGTGTAAGGCCCAAAACAAAAAGCAAGCTTATTAATAAAAAGAATAAAAAAAAATCAAATCAAGAATTTAAAAAAAAAAAAAAATACTACAATAAAATTTCACAAAAAACAAACTGAAACCTACCTTCTTTAATTTTCTCCAAGGAAGCAAATAAGACTTTTGTTTTGTCTTCCTCAACCACTACAAACATCCATTAGATGAGGAATGAGTTCATAAATGTAGCTCCCCATCGATAAACAAAAAGTAATAGAAGAAAAAAAAAAGTAAGTGATATGAGAAAAAATTACTATATAAACATTAATATCAACTAATTATTGTTCATTCACATTATTAAAAGCTCTATTAAGCAAAAAAGCTGAAACATCTACCGCCTTGATTACTAACTTCCAGGACTGCCATTTGGCCTCCGATTTTTTCCATTTTCCCAAAAATGTGTTTCTTTTTCTTTAAAAAAAAAAAAGAAAAGAAAAGAAATTCACCAGTTCAGATGTGTGGCTATAATGTATCTAATGATTCTGCAGCGGGGTGGGGAAGAGGGTTAAACATAAGAAATTTGGTTATCTAGATCTGTTAGATTAGAAGTTGCGGTAAATTTGTAGAATTTTGGTAATGCTTGAGCAAGAAAAACGTGATAGGAAGAACAAATGGTCAGAAAACAGAATCAAACAACCAAAAAATGAATTTTATTATAAAAGGAAATCAGAAACATGATTTTGTTTCAAGACATGACATAAATACTTGTTTTTAAGTTGATGCTTCATGTAGAGAGTACTGGACATCTCTTTCTTCTCTTCCAAATCCTTAGCGAGTTGCTTAGTTGAAGCGTCATCTTTAGAGTGTAGGTAGAGTAGTTCAGCACATTGCCTTGACACACCAACTTTATTGGCAAGTACCTGTATACATTCACGGAACAGTTGTACGATCATCATCACTCTCATTGGCAACACTAAAATTTTAAATGCATTCAATCAAACATCAGTTTCAATTAGCATCATCACCAACTCCCACTCTCCACTCCCCAGCTAAACTGAAAGGAAAACTAAGTCAATTTCAATTAGCATCAGCACCAACTCTTGCTCTCAGTCCCCATCTAAACTGAAAGAAAACGCCCATAAATAGTCCATCTGGTCCAAATAAACTATGGGCTACCCTTATCTCAAAATTCACTACAAGATAAAAGTATAAGCGAGAAGGACCGAGGGGAGAGCAAAACCCTGGTAACAACCACTACAAGAAATTCACAACTTAGTGCTGGAAAAATCCGTCTCTAATGTTCAAAATTCTATCACTAAAGTAACGGATGGAATCTTTCTCTGAAAGCCTGGACTCTATTCTACGTAAATCCGTCTCTGAATCCATTATATATCATCACAATATGGAACAACTGTGAGACCGATATTCCGTCTCTAATTCCATTGCTAATCTGTCTGTGCATTCAGAAATTGAACAAAACTAAATCCTGTAAGAATCAAAAGTACTTATCCTGCCAACATTAAAAGCATCCCAACAAAACTGAATGTAGACAACCATCATGCATCAAATGTGTATAATTAGCCACCATCAACCAACTATTTTTCGAAGAATCCACAGATCAATATTAAGAAAATTTACTAAATGTTATAGGTAGCTCCTATTTCACAAAGAACTAGCGTAAATCAAGTTGAGCTTCAGCAGGTGAATGTACAGCCGAAGAAATCGAGCAACATTATCTCCTATACTTGGGAGTATACTCAAGACTGCAAAACAAATTCAATTCAAGAAAACTCACTTGAAATGACGATCTTGTGAGCTTCCCCTATTGTAAAGCAGCAAACTTTTATCAAATTCGATTTCTCACCCAGAATATGGGGCCAAAAAATAGAGAGGAGCAGGATTCGAAAATATTGTCATAAGTTAAAGATATTTCCACCACGTAAGCATAATTCTGAATTACTGAAACACTTTTGATGCCATGATTTCCTAATAATTTTTTATTCTTCTTATGTTTGGGGATATATTAGAAGACAAAGATAAACGTATATCGGTATAAGTTAATATACAGAAGCAAGCTAACCTTTTCTTTGGCTTCAGGATAAGCTATGTAGAATTTGATTAAGATCTTTCACTAGCTACCGTGTATATACCAACATAACTCTCCCGAGATAAGGAAATACGCAAGTGATGAGGGTTCAAAGGTCGTGTTATAGCCCATGTTGGCAGAAGACAAAAAAAAAGGCAATTAAATTTCAAAGGTCTGACCTGAATATATTCTGAAGGACAGTCTCTAGAAGAGCAGTCGTGTACAAGGAATACTTGCTAATTACGTCATCTGACATGCATAATGTACCTGTACCAGTAAAATAAGTTAATGAGAGATATAAATATCAAAATTTCTATTAAAAAAGGAAAAGATAAAAAGAAGGCGGGTACGGGGGTTCACTGACAGCTCAATAAGAGACTCTCACGGAGAGTAAACTTTTCCAGTGATCTTAGGAAAACTAAGAAAGGGTACAAACACGAGCAATTGTTTACCATGAGACAATCATCTGGGTTATCCTCTATGAAAAATCCATAAAGATATAGAAGTTCCTGCATCAAATTTCAATTGGTATTCAAATTGTAGGATGGTAGATAACAAAATTTAAATTTCTTAGCGGTGATTTGGTGACCACTGTAGATCTACCTATGGAAATGGTCTGTCTTAAGAAACCACCAATAAGAATACAATTTTCACGTTTATCAGTTCGACAATATAACTCTAATATATGAGTGAAAAGAACATATGATAAAACACCAAGAGAATGCAAGAAATATAAAGAGCTTTTTGCCATTAGGTATGCATATACATGAGATACCTCAGTTGACATCTTCCTGAAAAACAAGTTTCTGCCCAAATTGAAATGTCAGGATATAGTGCCATGATGTGAACAAAGGCATCAAAGCTATGCCCGCTAAGCAATATTATGTGTAAAATATAAAAATTCCCTCAAGAATGTAACGGTACAGTAGTATCTGCTGATTGTTCATGCAATCAATACGATTTCCTTTTAACTTTTGGTTTTGCAATAGTAGTTAGAGCTTGTGCTCTTTGTAAACATAATTTGCTTGAGAGAACATATGACTTAAATCTCAAGGTTTACAATACTTGTACAAGAAGATAAGCCTATAATTCCTTTTGTCTTCATTTAAATTAGAAATGTTCAGTCATATTGTAGTAGTGGGAGGAGAACATAATGAACAAAAGGGTCACCAAAACAATGTTGAAGAAAGTTCCAACAACTTCACCATACCTCATTCCTCTTGTTACCATAACTGATGGATATCTCTTTTGCACCTTGAGAGAAACATTGCCAGCTGGTAGAAAAAAAAAAGTATCTTGTTAAGATCTTTACCAATGATAAAGGAGAACTATACTCAAGTACTTCATCAGTTACATATTAAACTGGATCCGTTGTTAATAGTACACAAAATCCAATAACAATCTCCAGAAATGTTTCATAACCGAACTTTATAAAGTTGTAATAACATATTTCGTCATGTCAACAAAAGTTTTCAATTAGAATATAACATAATTTTGTCCAGCATACTTCAAAATAAGAAAAGATGAAGGGAACAAATGCTACCAGAAAGAAGGTACATAGAAAAAGGAATCCCGATTGGCGATCCAGTTCCATCGACTTCCCATGTTGCTACAGGCATTACGTCTAGACAAAGAGTTTGCAGAATAACAAAACATGTTAACAACAATGCATCATTTCAAGCTCGAACAATATAGACAAGCATATAATTGTGATATACAATTGGTCTTACATATTAATGACTAAAAAATCTCATATAGACTGACAGGCCATCAAGCATTAAAGTAGTGACTGAGAAGTTACTACTTTCTGCAGAAAGAGTTGCATTTGATCTATACTTTCCACGAGTAAATTGAAAATTTAAACACTAGAACATACACATTGGATGACTATTAGACCAGCATCTCTGTAACAATTACACAGAAGGTAGATGAAATAAGGAAATAACTCCCAATTATAAGACATGATACGTAAATAATCGTATAAGATAATCAAATTACCATGATTGCAAAAATCAATGCTAGGTACAAGACCCTCAACCCATAAAGTGTCTCCTTCTTGTGAAGTGGATTCAGCCCCAGAAACATGATTTGTAGAGTTGTTTATCTCGAGAGCTGGTAATTCAAAATATGCCACATGGTTTCGGAACAGAAACAGATCATGTATTCTAAGAAGTTAGCATGTTAGACAAATAGAAGAAAGTATAAAGTTCGAACATAGTTGGAATCTGGAACTAATGGCAAGCAACCTTTCGTTTTCCATTTTCTCGGTTGACCAACTTCTCACTAGAAACATGACTGGTCGATGGACTAGGAACATTATCGCTTGTGCCGTTTTGCTCTGATTGAACTCTTGGAAACACATACAATCTTGGTAAAGGAATATTAAGAGCTCGTGTCCAAAATATGGAATTTGCCCTGTCAAATGGAATTCACCAATGGAATTCACCATTGGCAGTCTTAGTAAAGCTTACAATTTTGAAATTCTTAACACATTAAACAACAAGAAACTGGTCGAAACATACCAAAGGAAATCTTCGAATCTCACTTCACTGCAAAAACCAACAAGGAAGATAGATCTCAAAGATCTAAGCAGTTTTGGTAAACAACGAGATATACAAGGATGATCATGCCTCATATTTACTATAACATATTCTCTTCAACTCATTACAGTAGAACAAAGGACAAAAAATAAAGGATGGTACAGTCTACAAATTCTATATATTATGAAGAGCCATTTAGGCTATAGTTATGGAATTCAGTAGCAGTTCAAAAACATGGATTTGATTAGCCAATTCTATCCTTCTCAAGAAACAAAAAGATCATGTTTCACCTTATAACCTAGACACTAAACATCTTTGAAGAATTCAAGGCAACAACTACCCTCGACTAATTCTAAATCTCTACAGAGATAAAATGAGGGGGCATATATAGTTTATTGTTAAAATATTTTCCAAAGTTCCACAGTAATACTTTCATCCATGTTCATTATCTCTTACTACTTTCCAGTTGATCCTTCTTGGACTATTATTTAAGAAACAATAGAGTACCTCAAATTTTATACAGGTTGTGAATTACAAAAAATTCACACGGAACAACATATTTAGGAGAGAAAATAAAGGAAATTAGTATGCCAAATATTGTGAAAGGTAAATATCAAGGAGAAAACCAAATACCATGGTAACATTAACGTGAATCCTCCCTAACAACCCCGTGCACATACATAAGAGACACAAAAGAAAATTTCTCAAGATTGCAAAGGAGCGTATCTAATAATTCTTGAGTCCAATGAGCAATTGAATAGTCCAATCTCTAAACTTTGATAAAGAACAGTCAATTTTAAACATCAAATTATTTACCTGCAATTCAGTTGCTCGGTGTAATGTTGTTCCCTTTAGCTATAAAAGATCAGCATCAGTAAACCAAAGTGGATTTCCGAATTCAGTTGGGAGCATATCAAGATACCTGGAAAAAGATCAAATCATGAAATGAGTAATCTTGCCTATTTATGTATGAAATTTCTGATTACAAAGTGAAGTAGTGAAAATATATCACATATGGCTTCCAAGAAGAGTTTTCCGAAGATGCTCACTGTCAGAAACAACATCACCAAGAATTGGTCATCTACTTCTCCTTCTTCAAACATTGACCTACATTGAGGTCCTATAAAAGGATCTTCTAGGACTCTCATAGGTGTTATAGCCAGATACAACGGAACCACCAGCAAAATTCCTGAATTTAAGTATTCTAGTCACCCAACTAGATGATTCTCTGGCACAATAAAGTAAAACGAACTTCATAAATTGACATAGTTTTCTTTCTCTCTCTCTTTTTCTGATGCAAAACATCAATAACCAGCACTGAAGCGCCATAATTATTCTGAATCATCAATCGTTTGCTACATCATTGAAACAACTAAAGGAGTTTTCCTTGAAAGATTGCCTACTGCCGTATGTGCTAACTTAAGAATACTTTCTAAACCAGAAACACGTATCATATGTTATTGAAACTATAGTATCATTTTTTTAACTTTGATTTGGTTTATAATATCAAATTTGATGTGGATTACCAACACTAACAGTAGTACACTAACCAAAGAAGGATTTTTAACATGTGAAAACAAACGAGTTAGTATGGGTTTTTTGCATTTTTCCTCCATTCCCATTCAATTCAATTCACATAAGCTCTAAAATGTTTTTTATACAATAAAATAAGCTTCAGTTCAAGGCGAATGCATGAATAGATCTAAAATATAAGCATATTACAACTAATGCATACATGTTATTAGAAACTCCTTATTCGATTGCAAAATTTGCGGCAACAAACGATGGTACCGGCCAATGAAAACACTAACAACGTGGAACGGCGGTAGTGACGCAATGAAGTCAGAAAATAGAGCAGCAACAGAGTGGCGATAGGAAACCCGCCCCATTGTGCGTGACGAGTATGGCTTTGTAGCCATTAGGAAAAATACTAACAGTTGTGAATTTTCCTAACCCTAGACAATTGTGGCTACTATCAGAACCTTGCCATTTCAATTTTGATTTTTTCCAATGTTAAATAAAACCAATTTCAATTACAATAGCCCTAGGAGATTCCAAACCTTCGATGTAGAATCACAAGAGGAGAATTATAGCCAGAAGTCGATTCTGATGAAGAATTAGTGGAGAATCATCGTCTTCGAGAGGTGACTGAGAAGAAAAGTCTCGGACCATCAGTATTATCGAGAGCTTATTCCGATGAAGTATCACAAGACGAGTGGCATCAATTGAAGAATCGACTACCCACCTGCTTGAGAATTAGACGACCACTGATAGAGGAGAGCATAGGTCGAATCTTTACAACACATTCATTATCTAGATCAGACCGCTTGTTGATTGATCGCGATCACTTGAGGATGAGGATCAATGAGCTTGCCTTCAACACATCAGCCCATTAGATAGAAGAATCTTCCATGAAAAATTTCAACGGAAAACCAAATAATTAATCAATTAGAGATTTAGCAATGGTGATTATACTGAAATTCTACTGAAATCCTTCATTCCTTTTGTGAAATTCAGCTGAAATTATGATTTGAGAGAGGAGAGAGAGAAGGGAAGAAGAGCGCGCTTTTTTTTTTTTTGGTAGTGAGTGTGTAGTATTTGTTATCTGCTTTGGGTTTTTTGTGTGGATATCTGATTTGAAATTAGTGAAATCGTGAATAATTCAATGAGCTTTGTGAAATGGTGAATCGTTCAATGCGCTTTGTTATCTAATTTGCTTAGTGAAATAGTGAATTTCTCAATGGGCTTTGCTGTTTAATTCCTTTTGTGTGGATATAGTATTTGGACTTTTTTTTTTGTTACTAAAAAAAATACATAACTGTACAATATGTGGGACACAGAAAAATTCAAAATGTTAATTCATGACAAATAATTTAATTCATTACGTTTTGAGTTCTAACATATACATACAAATTAAATACAATAATTCTGCACAAAATCTCAATATCTAAAAATTGATATCAAATTATAGATAAGAAAAGAAAGTGTGTATGCGAAGAAAAGGAAAAGGTGATAATGATGTTTAACTTATGTAACAAAAATTAGAATTATATTTTGCAATCTAATTATTCATAGCGATTGATGATGGAGCCTCAAAAGTTTAATCGGGTCAGGCCGAGCAAAAAATTAATCGGGCCTAAAATTATCGCCCATCTCGGATTATATATTACCCTATAATATATTAAGGTTATCGGGCCAACTCGATAATTTCAATGAAGACTTTATTAAAATAAAATGCAATATATGAAATAAAATGCAATCTATAAAATAAAATTATTATTATTATTTTATTTCATATATATTATTAATTATTAAAATTACATTGAAGAGTTTATTAAAATATCTAGAACATAATTTTACAACATAATAAAAGTATTGTGAATTAAAATGCCTTTTTTACAACAGTTTCCCAAAAGTGTTGACAACAGTGTTGTCTATTGGAGCAATGTATTGCCAATAGACAACATATTTGGCAACTTTCGTTAAAAGTGTGGTCTATCTATGGAAAAAGGCGCTAATAGACGATAAATGTTGAAAACCGTTGTAAAATTGTTGTCTATTAGCGTGTCTTGTCGCTAATAGACAACAGATTGCGGTAAAATTGTTGTTAATTCATGAATAAACAACACTGCTGGAAAAACTGTTGTCTATTTATGCAATTGTTGTAGTGGATCTTGTGTGAATTTAATTGAATCATAATCCAAGTAGGCATATTCATTCTCAGAATGATGGTTATTGTTCCCTTTTGATGCATTGATCCACCCCTTTATAAGAGAAGTATGCGTATAATGAGGGGGCTATTGAGGATGCTTAATGAAAATAAGAATGAAAGTGATAATCTGCAGATGAGAATTTGAAGTTAGAGGAAACTATTACAATCATGCAGATAGGGAACTAGATTATTGCACAAGAGAAGAAAAAATGGGTTCTTAGAAGAAACTATTACCATAACTATGATCACTTCCACTAATGTCCCGTAGCTTTCTGTTTTTTAATTTTCGTCCCATACATCTTGAGATTGTCTAATTTTGGTCCCGAAATTCAAATTTTCATCGGAAAATGCACGTGATAACCATGTGCCGGGAAAAACTTGGGGCTTTTACCCATGTGGCACTGGATTTCCACGCGCTGAAATGTTTTTTTTTTTTTTTTCTATACAAATAGGATTAAAATTTCCACACCATTAAATCCCATTTAATTTATTGCAATAATATTTCTCTCCTCCAAAGCCCTAACTAAATTCCCTACTCCAAAGAATCTCGTCGACGCTGAGATAGATTTTTGGAGCTGCACCCAACATATGTACACTACTCCTCAGCATTTCTGTATTTATTTTGGATCTTTAATTTATATTGGATCATTGACTTATGTTGGGCCTTACTTCTGAATATGTAGCAAGTTATAGATTTTTCAGATTTGGAACAACTTACAAATCTGTATATTTTAGTGTATTTGCAGTGCCCAATTTCTGATCTGTAAATTTCATCCCCCCACCGTCCTTCAATGAAGGTCAAATAGAATCGGAGGAGGAAATCGCGAGGGCATTTGAGGAACTCTACAATCCTGCTTACATCGGCGGGTATCTCGTCGGCAATGACGTGTACGTAATGGGCGAGTAGGTGAGGAAAGAGACTAGATTTGGATCAAAGACAAAGAAGGAGAAAGTGAGGGATAGTTCAGATGAGAGGATGGTTCAGGTACGAAGAGTGACGAAGGTAGTGAATGGAGGGAAGAAGCTGCATTTCAGAGTGATAGTGGTGGTCGGGAAAGATGAGCAGTTTGGGAAGAATATGAACCAATTTTGCATCTCATCAATATAAGTGAATAAGTATGTTTAATATTTGCTTAGGAAGAAGATGAATAGATTGTAGCTAGAAGATAAACAGTTCGGAAGATGATGAACCCAATTTCTCTCTTTTTAATTATGATTTTACAATGAATTCAGAAAATAAAATGATGTGGAAAAGGTTATGCATAGTTGTAAAGAACAAAAGAAAAGGAAATAAAAAAATGACCCCATTTTTTGGCCGGCACATGCATTTTCCAGCGAATATTCAAATTGGGACTAAAATTGGTTATGTTGTGTATTTTAACTCTAAAGCCTCACACAAACTTAAACACTCTTTGAAACAAATGATCAAACAGTTAGTGACTTATTAAAACCAAGAACAGAGCTAAAGAAAATTCAATAAACTGCGCACACCAAATCTTACGTGGTTCAGATCTTTGATTGATCCTATGTCCACGGAGTCCCAACACATTCAATTATATTGAATCACTAGAGAATGAAGTACAAGAATCACCACAATAGATGACAAGAGCTGATCTAATCTATCTCAAGAATATACAATCACGTACTCTCAAAATCATCATCTATCTAACTTTCACTTCTCAATTTGCTGAATAATCGAACTAGAATTGTAAACTATCACTCTTGATCATCTCTTAATTAACTGGAAAGTGAAATAGAGAAGAATTGATCCGACAAAATTAGTCGCAACTGCACAACAGTTATGCTACGAAATCCATGCAGAAATCTGAGCTTCTTTCCTTCATTTCCCAAAATATAAACTTATGTATGAAATGTCTATTTTGCCCTTCATCTTTTCAGATATTTACATCCATGTCCTTCAGCATTTTGAGCTAATCATATTGCAAGTTAATCTGAAGACGCATGGGACAAAATTGAAAAAATAGAAAGCTACGGGATATTTAGTAAAAGTGGCCATAGATTATGGGACGATATATAATTTTCCCTTGATGATTTGTGTTTGAAGATATTGAGTAGGTTATTTTTCATCATTTTTTGCTTTTCTGATAGTGAAGTTTGGATGGAGTTAGGTTGCAGCTGCTCTAGACAACAAAATGAAGATGATGTGCTAAAATTATTGATAGGTTTATACGATGTTTAGCTAGGATGTTGGATGTCTAATTTGTGGTATTTGTGTTCATAGATGTTGGGATGTTTAAATAGGATTTTCGGTATCTAATTGATGTGATGCATATCGGGTGTCCCATTTGTGCTGTTGTATATGTTAGGTTTGATGTAATCAAATGGATTATTGAAGAGCCTTGTATAATTAAATTAATGACTTGTGTATGTTATTTCTTTGGGTGCATTTTGTCTTATTTTGTTTTGTAGGTGAGTTGGTCTCTTATCGTCAATTGTATACTGTACTTATGTGAGCCAACACTTGTCACAATCTGACAAAAACAAACAAAACTGATTCAAAGTGGTAGAATTTAAAGTGCTCACAACAACAAATGTTCCAAAATGCTTTAACTAAAACATAACCAATACTGCTACAAATGGCAAAACTAATATCAAGAGCTGCAAATTGCTGCAAATGACAAAATCATGAACAAATAATCAGCCAAAATTGTTGGGAATGATAAAACCAATATCAAAACCGAATTGCTACCAAAACTAATATCAAGAGTAGAAACAAAATAACAGATAATGTGCAAAAAATGTTGCAAATGAGTCAACCAAAATAAAGAGAAGCTACTAAAAGGGTATCAACTAAACCAAAACAAACTTCGTTTTGACATTGATCATAAAAGCAACAGAATCCACAAAATAACTTACAATCCTCTAATCCCTTTGTAAAATAAAAAAAAGAGAGTGCACACAAGCACTGCATGCAAAAGCAGAAAATGCAGACAACCAATGCAACATTGATATCAACAACTGCCTAAACCCCATAAAATATTACATGCAATAACAACATAAAACAACAAAAACTTTCACATCTCTAAGCACTACCTTTCTGACTTGAAAGATCCAAGAACGTTTGCCCACCATCAACCACAATCTTCCACCAGTTTCTATTTTACCTGTTTGCTGAATTGAACTATTGGCTGTAGACGTGATGAAGCTTGTTGGAGCCATGAATTGGTTGTCACCTGAATTTCTTGAGTGTTAAGTTTTTCATAAATTAGTTGATGACCAACACTCCTCGGAGGGGAAATCTTAACCAAAAAACATAACAACTAATATTATTGGAAAGTGGTACAAAATTGATAAGAAAAGAAAGCTTATATATATTCAGATTCTACCTCAATCTCAAAGGCTTATTTCTTTTGTTTAGTCCAACATCAGTTACTTGTGTGTTATAATTCACATAAGTCAATTAAAGAATTATAACAAATCAATATAAAGATAATTAAATATATGTTCCATATGTTTCCTAAATTAAGGTAAATAAATCTCAATCATATCAATTAAAGTAAACTAAAATCCCAATAATTTGGACGCGTGCAGAACATTCTATAGAATGTATTTTACGGTTAGAAAAAGATCCCTAAGTTACTTCTCATCAGTTTGATGCGCCATCTATCAGAGAAAGGAAAAGCTTAGGAGCACTTTTCAACCTTGAGTCAAAATTACTTTTGTGATTCTACAACAATGACTGGAGGTACATATTTCGATCTATTTTCGTTGCGTTGATTTAAAAGCATGAATAAAGTATAAATAATAAATTTCATGTTTATTTTATAAAAGCTCTAACATGTGGTATCAGACCATGTCTTGCTTTTAATTTAGATTCATGAACAATCATATATTGAGTATGTGGTTTTAATTCAATATGTGTTATGTGCGTGTATATATATACAAATCCATATATATGCAGAATTGCTACAAATTTTCGGTTAATTTGTTGATCTTGTTTTATGGCCAAATTACATTGAAAAATGTGAGAGGACTAAAGTTGGGTCTAATTCTCTTGAAATGAGTACACCCTTCTGTAAAATTTTGGAAATGCATGGGATTTATTTTTCCAACTTGTGCTTTGTGAATATGACGTGATGGACTTTTCATATATATTATGGCTCTGGTTGTTTAATGTTTTTAAGATACAGATTTGATGTTCCACTCTTATGCAGTAGTTGTGAAGTTAATTAATTAACTTAATCAACTTTCTACCCTTAATTGTCTTTATGCCCGTCATTGACAGTGAAGTTTCATTTTTGGGTTGTCTGTGTATCTTTCTGCCCAAGTTGTTTTAAATCCTAACCTGATTAGTATTTTGTTAGTCTTGGCAGTATATTAATTTTGGAATTCATTGTGTGAGCTATAAAGTATTTAATGTTATGTGAATTATATATAATTTTAATTGATTATCGAGTAGCCACATCATCCTTTATCGATTAAAATTATATATTAAGAATTAATAATTACATTTGGAAAAATGATGTTGATTGTAATTAATTGTGTGGAGTGTGATGAATTCTATCCCACAGGAATTTATTGCATTTCACATGATTAATTAGGATAGAATATCAAATTATATTTTCTAATTTACCCCACAGGGATTAGAAATAGGCATTATAGTTTGATAGTTTTATCATAAAGTACGATGAATCTAATTGAATTAAGACTTTAGCCCACATGCAAGTTTTATGCCACTAGATCCATATTTGACATGCTTGCAGTGGTGTAAGATGTTATGCAGTTTGCATATTCTTTAAAATTTATAAATATGTGCATGTTTATCTATTAATTCAGCAATTCAACCTGTTAATTTCTCTGATATGAAATGTGATGTTCCCGAGCTCAATGGGGACAACTATAAGGTTTGGAAGGAAAGAAATCTCCTTCACTTGGGATGGATGGACATCGATTATGCTATAAGGAAAGACGAAACCCTTGCTATAACTGAAAACAACAAACCAGATCAAGTTGATCTTTATGAAAAGTGTGAGAGATCTAATCGTCTCTTCGTTATGTTCATAAAGACCAAAATAATTACTAGGATCAGAGGTTCTGTCGAGCATTGTGACAATGGCAAAGCATTACCTAGCACGCTAATAATGCAGTTCTCATCCCTAAAGCTTACCGGGATAAGAGGCGTGCGTGAGCATATCATGCACATAAGAGATATAGCAGCTCAGTTGAAAACATTGGAAGTTGAAATGTCAGATTCTTTCTTGGTTCACTTTATTCTGTGCACTCTACCTCCATTATATGGTCCCTTCAAGATTTCCTATTACACACATAAGGACAAATGGTCTATC
Organism: Ajuga chamaepitys; assembly: GCA_958295605.1. Classification (NCBI taxonomy): domain Eukaryota; kingdom Viridiplantae; phylum Streptophyta; class Magnoliopsida; order Lamiales; family Lamiaceae; genus Ajuga; species Ajuga chamaepitys. The sequence goes on along the minus strand of OY282497.1, from coordinate 30,604,321 downwards.
AATGAATTAATGACCGTGCATGTTCAAAAAGAGAGAAGGTTAGCTACGGGGGAAGGTGAGAAGGTGAATCTAGCTACAACAGCTAGAAAGAAAAAGCCAAATCATGCTACAGAAAACCATGACAAAGTTATTCCGCAGAAGGACATAAAGAAAGAGGGCAATTGCTTCTTTTGCAGGAAGAAAGGACACAAAAAGAAAATTTCCTCCAAGTACATGAGTTGGCTTGAGAAAAAGGTACTCAACTTTCGTTTGTTTGTTATGAATCAATATGGTTGATGTTAATCATAACACATGGTGGATTGATTCTGGTTCTACAATCCATGTTATCAATTCCTTAGAGGGCTTTCAAAACTTGCGGAAGCTGGTGGGAAGTGCGCAAAGCATCTATTCTAGAAAAAGATACCCTCACATGTGGAAGCAGTTGGAATGTGCAAAATAGTTTTAAGACCTAGTTTTATTTTGTTTTTGGAAAAGACATTTTATATTCCTAGTTCAAGAAATATTAATCAGGATACTACTATCCACGTTCAATAAAATGTTGGTATTACATATTATGTTATGAATGAAGAATCCACTAACTTGTGGCATAGGAGATTGGGACACATCTCCATAAATAGAATTAAAAGACTGGTTAATGATGCAGTACTTAGTGCTCTTGATTTTTCCGATTTTGAGACTTGCATAGCCTGCATCAAGGGTAAGCAGACTAATGTGTTAATGAAAGGTGCCAAGAGGAGTTCTGAAATATTGGAAATCGTACATACAAATATTTGTAGTCCTAATATGGATGCATACCGTAATAAGTACTTCACCTCCTCTAGAGATGATTACTCACGTTACATGTATCTCTATTTACTCAACAATAAAGATGAAGCACTAGATGCTTTCAAGGTCTTTAAAGTTGAGGTAGAGAAACAAATGCAGAAAACAAATTAAGATCGTGAGATTAGATAGAGGTGGAGAGTACAACATGTAGATATACTAAGAATGGACAAGCGATTGGTCCATTTAAAAAGTTTCTTCAAGAAAATGAGATTGCTGCCTAATACACCATGCCTGGTTCTCCGGACTAGAATGGTGCGTCTAACAGAAGAAATTGAACATTGTTAGACATGGTAAGAAGTATGCTTGTAAGCTCTAAACTTCTTAAACATTTGTGGATTGAAGCTCTTAAGACGGTAGTGCACATATTGAACCGAGTTCCAACCAAGGTTGTCTCAAAGAGGCCATTTGAGTTATTCAAGGGTTGATAACCGAGTTTGCAACATGTATGCGTTTGGGGATGCCCGTCTGAAATAAGAGTTGGGAGCAGTCAAACAGATGAAGTTGGTCTTGAAAATGACTATCTAGATGCTCAAATTTCTACTTCAAGTGCTAGGTTGGTTGCTATGGATAATGCACCTCAAGATCAAGTTCATATTGAGCAACCAATCTTAGAATTACCCTAGAAGTGTGTACGGCTAGTTAGTCGCACATTCCTTCTCTATATAGGAGTCCTCTTCTACTTCAACTTCTTTTAGCCTACAATATAGAATATTTGTCTTAGCATAGATGGGTACTAGGCTTTAAACATAAATTGAAGTTTTGGGGCAAGATTGTAATTATATAAAAGTTGAGGGACCATTTTGTAATTTATAAATTCTTCAAGTTTCATATTTTATGAAAACAATATATTTTGAAATTTGGGTTCTTTTCAAATTGGTTTGAGTGAGATCGGGTTAAATACGAGCATTTTATGACAACTTTAAAGGTCTAGTGGCATCGTTGTAATTTCTAGAAAAAAGTGGCAATTTTGTATGAAAAAGGCAGTAGCATTTTCGTAAATACATGGATCAGGTGACTTCCAAAAAGGCTGACATTCACTAGGGATAGAAATTGAAAATAAAAAATTGCATTTTAGCCCTTAAAGAATATCTAGTTTTTTTAAAAAAAAGATGGTACATGAATTTCTATGGCAACTTTGACCAAACTTTTCTGGTGACTCGGTCGTCGGAATTTCAATTGGGACATGGCTATAGAAAGCTCTCATTAAGATATTTCTAGAATGACTAGCCACAACAGAGTCGGAGTTTTGAACAACAAGTTATGGCTCCTTGAAAGTGGTTCGGTTATATAGGTTTCGCCTAAACTTTGATTGGCTATAACCGGAGTTCTAGAACTCGGATTGCAATTCCGAAAGCTGTTCCGGAATCCTCTCGCTGAGCCCTATCATATTGTATAAGAAAATATGGATTTTGATAAAGAGACAAAAACGAAAATGGGGCAGTAGCTGATCCGACGAGCCTAAAATACCGTCGGGTCAGTTTTCCAGCGACTTCGCCGTATTTCGGTGGCTGGGGTTGTGGCATTTGAGATGGAAAGAGAGAAGAATTACCAGATATTCTTTGTGGGAGAAGAAAGGAAGACTTCAAGCTATGTTTTGGTGGGAGGAGGTGATGGAATGAAGGCTTCCTCACACCTCTATTTATAGACCTATCAAACACAAAATCGTGGGAATAAAACCGTGGTATGGGCTGCTAGTTTTAGTCAATATTGTGGGCATAAAACCATGGAATTTAGCCATTGGGCACAAGTAAGTACAAAATAATGCAACTAATATATGTTTACTCAATTCAAATAAAATAATGCAACTAGAAAATCCGGGTCGTTACACCCTCCCCCTCTTAAAAAAATTTCGTCCTCGAAATTAGAAGTTACCTAATCTTGGCAAGTCAGGGTATACGGCCTAAATCTCGCTCTCGAGCTCCCAAGTGGCCTCTTCCTTGCCATGGCGGCTCCATTGGACCTTGACTAGGGGAATCTCTCGATTTCGTAGCGTATGATCTTTCGATCGAGTATAGCAATCGGACTCTCCTCGTAGGACAAATCATCCTCAAATTCTAGCCCTTCATGGAGAATCACGTGTTTCGGATCAAATACATACTTTCTCAGCATGGAAACATGGAAAACATTATGTACTCCAGAAAGAGCGGGTGGCAGTGCAAGGCGATAAGCCACCTCTCCCACGCGTTCCAAGATCTCATATGGTCCAGTAAACCGCGGTCGTAACTTTCCTTTCTTGCCAAAACGAACAACTCCTCTTGTGGGTGCTACCTTGAGAAAGACTTTATTCCCAACCTCAAAATTCCAACTTCTTCTGCCATCTATCTGCATAGGATTTCTGTCTATCCTGAGTCATCTTGATCCTCACTCGAATCTTCTCAATGACCTTAATTGTCCTTTTAATTATCTCGGGGCCTAGAATCTTTCTTTCTCCAACCTCATTCCAATACAAAGACGATCTACACTTTCTCTCGTAAAGGTTCATAGGGTGTCATTCCTCTAGTGGCTTAAAAACTATTATTATAGGCGAATTCGACTAAAGGTAGATATTCCTCCCACTTTCCTCCAAAATCTAAAACAAATGCTCTTAGCATATCCTACAGTGTTTGAATTATCCTCTCAGTCTGTCCATCTGATTGTGGGTGGAAAGCAGTGCTAAAGTTGAGATTAGTTCCCATGGCCTTCTGCAGTCTTGGATCTCGATCTAAGACGATGGATACAGGGACCCCATGGAGTTTTAACACATCTTCTAGATATATCTATGCTAGTATATCCAAGCTAATGTCCTCTTAATTGGCAAAAAGTGAGCTGACTTGGTTAAATGGTCAACAACCACCCAAATTGCATCGTTTCAACGTTTTGATATTGGTAATCCAACAACAAAGTCCATTGTGATGTGTTCCCACTTTCATTCTAGTATCTCCAACGGTTGTAAGAGATCAGTTGGTCATTGGTGTTCGACCTTAATTTGTTGGCAAGTTAAGCATCTTTGGACGAACAAGACTATACTCCTCTTCATACTCCTCCACTAGAAGACTTTCTTTAAATCTTGTTACATCTTATTGATTCCCAGGTGAGCAGCATATGGAGTACTATTTGCTTCTTCTAGAATCTCTCTGTGGATATCCTCATCCTTTGGCACCCATATTCTACTACAAAATAGTAAAGCACCGTCGACAGCTATGGTAAATCCCTTGATAGTACCATCTGTGTCTCTTCTCCTCAGCCTCTCTAGAAATTCATCTCTACGCTGAGCTTTGACTATCTTCTCTCGAAGTGTGGGCTTTGCAACGAAGGTTGCTATGACCACATTAGTCCTAGCTGGTGGTACTACAACTTCCAGCTTCATCTTATTGAACTCTTCAACCAATCGTTCTTGACTAGTCAACATACAAGTTATGCTTCCTCCTCCTTTGCGGCTCAAAGCATCAGCAACCACATTAGCTTTCCCTGGGTGCTAGAGGATGGTGCATCGTAGTCCTTGACTAATTCTAACCACCTCCTTTGCCTCATATTCAACTCTTTTTGTTTAAGTAGGTACTTGAGGCTCTTGTGGTCCGTGTATATCTCACACCTCCCACCATAGAGGTAGTGTCGCCATATCTTCAAAGCATGAACAATAGAAGCAAGTTCTAAGTCATGGGTTGGATACTTTTCCTCATGTTTCTTCAATTTTCTAGAGGCGTAGGCTACTACCTTTCCATTTTGCATCAGGACGCAACCAAGACCAAGTTTAGATGCATCGCTGTAGATAACGAATCCCTCACTTCCGTCAGGTATAGTCAGGACTAGTGCAGTAATCAACCTCTTCTTCAGAACCTGGAAACTTTTCTCGCACTTATCCGTCCATTGATAACTAACACTTTTCTGGGTTAGACGTGTTAGGGGTACTGCAATCTTCGCAAAACCTTCGATGAATCTTCTTTAGTACCCTGCTAAACCAAGAAAACTACGAACTTCGTTCGCATTGGTCGGCATCTTCCAGTTATTGACTGCCTCTACTTTAGCTGGGTCCACTTCAATTCCTCTGGTTGAGATTATATGTCCAAGAAAGACTACCTTGTCCAACCAAAAATCACACTTCTTGAATTTGGCATAAAGTCTCTCCTTGTGAAGGGTTTCTAAGGTGATCCTCAAATGTTCCTCGTGTTGAGTCCTATCTTGTGAGAAGATCAAAATGTCATCGATGAAGACAATCACAATCTTGTCCAGATAAGGGTGGAAAATTCGATTCATGAGGTCCATAAATATTGTCAGAGCATTGCTAAGTCCAAAAGGCATAACCACGAACTCATAATGTCTGTAACGTGTTCTAAACATTGTCTTAGGTATATCTCCTTCCTTAATCCTCACTTGATGATAACCCGACCTAAGGTCAATCTTAGAGAACACGATGCCTTCCTTTAATTAATCGAAAAGATCCTCAATCCGGGAAGCGGATATTTATTCTTAATCTTGAGTTTGTTCAATTCTCTATAGTCAATGCACATTCGAAATGTCCCATCCTTCTTCTTGACAAACAATACCGGAGCTTCCCAAGGTGACACACTGGGTCAGATAAATCCTTTATCCAATAACTCTTGCAGTTGAACTTTTAGTTCCTGTAGTTCCTTTGGTGCCATTCTATAGGGTGCCTTTGACACAGGTGTTGCTCCTGGAAGTAGGTCTATCGTGAACTCCACTTGTCGGTTGGGTGGTAAACCGTGAAAGTCTTCTTGGGAAACATCAATGTATTCCCTTACTATTGGCACATCATCAACTATTGGCATCTCTTTCTTGGTTTCCATTAAGTTCACCAAGAAAGCCTGCACGCCTTTCTTTTTGAGCAATTGGGTTGCCTTCGTTGCTGATATAACACTGGTAATATACCCCACCTCGACCCAATGCAGGTAAACTCTTCCTCTTCGGGTTTCTGGAACAACACCTCCTTTTCTCGACACTTGATCGTTGCAGGATTAGTTTGAAGCCAGTCCATTCCCAAAATTATATCAAAGTCCTTCATGTTAATGACGTGCAGATCGGCATTCAAGACCCTATCCTCGATACCAATTACGACATCCTTGCACAACCAGTTCGTTCTAATAACTTTATCAAGAGGTATACTAACTTCTAAATTATCATTAACTACTGTGAGGTTCTTGCCTCTCAGCCTTTCATACATCCGGTCAGAAATAAAAGTATGCGTGGAACCAGTATCAAAAAGTGAGAGAGCAGGTATATTGTATACTGTTGGCATACCTTTCATGGTTCCTGGGTCCTCAACTGCTTCTTCAGTGATCAATGCGTAGGCACGAGCTCTGCCGGCATTTGGTTGTCCTACCTTGGCCTTCCCATTGCCATTGTCTCTATTCCCCTGGTTTGGACAATCATTAACGGTATGTATCGACTGGTGACAACGCTAACATCTTGCAGATCCATAGACACATTCTCCACCATGGTGTTTCCCACACTTAGGGCAAGCAGGTATATCATTGAATGTATTAGGTCCACGATTGCTGCTGGTCCTATGTTGCTTGTTCTGAACCGGCACCTTATTTGCCCATCTCTTTTTGTTTGTGGTTCTCACTGGCTTTTAAGTGCATCATCCAGCCTCAATCTGGTAGCAATCTCATGAGCTCGTTCGACCACGTCGCCATAAGTCATAGCCCCTTGTCCAGCTATAATGCATCCGATCTCGGGGCGTAGTAACCTTTCGAAATGATGAGACTTCTTCTCATCTTAATCGACCATGTGAATGGCATAGCGGGAGAGCTGAGTGAACTTCCTCTCATACTCCATTACAGTCATCGTCCCTTGCTTCAAGTACATGAACTTTGTTTCCTTCTTCTCACGATAAGAGCGTGGCAGGTAGTTTTGCATGACCACTTCCTTGAAATCATTCCACGTCATAGTTTCCATCTGAGCTTGAGTTCGGGTCCTACAGTAGGACTCCCACCAAAATCCAGCATCCTCTGTTAGTTGGAAGGTGGTACATGAAATTTTCTGTCCATCGGTGCAGTTCAAGTGAGTAAAAAGTCTTTCAAGCGCTCTAAGCCACTCTTCAGCTTTAGCAGGGTCTCCTTTTCCATTAAAGATGGGTGGCTAAAACCTTCGAAACTGATGAATCACAGAGTTTGCATTGGCGTGCGGTGCTGGGGGTGCAACGGGTGCTTGGGTGGAATTAAAGTGTTGAGCCAGTCCCCTAAGTATAGCGAGGAAATCTAGGGTTGGAAACTCAGCATTCGGTGCAACTGGCTCCCGACCTGGACTATTTTATCTTGGAGTAGGCGGATCTTGGGCAGGTGGCTCATCTCGACGAGGGTGACCTCTACGTGTCATGGTCTATTCCAATAACCAAGCAAAATCCTTAAATGCCCAAGTTAACCTCATTCTTTCCATCCTAACTCCTCACTCAATATGAGGGGAGGTTTGTATATGACACGATTCATAAAGTATGCATCAAAAAGTTCAAAACCTCACATATAAACTAAGTAAACATGCCGAGCTTCGGGGCGAATTGAAGTTGGTTGTAAGTCTCGTCTCGAAGTGCTATATGATTTAAGTTTGAATTTTAAAAGGAAATACTTTTAGAACACTTTTAACTTTTGAAAAGAAATTTAGAGAACATAAATTTGAAAATAAATTTTGGAAAACTTTTTACTTCTTGAGTCGAACCTTTAGAAAACGTTAGTGAGCAAATCTCCAGAAAGGTAGACCTTGCTCTGATACCACACTGTGACATCCCCATTTCAATGAAACTTATATTTATTAGAAAATTGGCAACACCACTATAATCTGTAAAATCTTTGAACTCTAATTGATGATGATTTTTGCACGAAATAATAAATACTTAAAAGACGTTTGTGAATAATGTTAACACAATCTTAAAACAAGCGGAAGCTCATAAATATTACTACAAAAATAATAACTTTTAAATAGAGATTGCATACCTTTGAAAAGTAGTTTAACAAAGTTTAAAGCGAAAGTGCATAACAAAACCTACAATGTTTGCTTAAGTGCATAACAAAACCTACAATGTTTGCTTACATGTCCCATAAAATAGAGTTTAATAAAGCTCTTAATCAATTACTAGTAGCTTTCACTTCGGACGAGGGCTCACATCCATCTTCATTCATCTTCCACGTTAGTACCTGAAAGGAGGGAGGGAGTGTTCGAGAAAAACACTCTGTGGGTTCACTCGGTTGCCCACTTAGATGTCATACAAAGAATTGCAATAATGGACAGTTACATAAATAATGCACATAAAAGACATACGAAAACATGTTGGAATCTAAAATTAAAATAAATATATACATATATACATACTATATAGATACACATAGGAGCACATAGGTGGGGCACGTGTTGCCCCGCTCGACATATTCGGGAGCGACTCGAGGGTGATCTTTCGATCCATAACATGTACGGTGTTAACCGTAGTGCATAATCATATATGGTTTTACCCGTAAGCATAATAATGTACGATTTTACCCGTAAGCATAATCATATACGGTTTTACCCGTAAGTATAATCGTGTATAGTTTTACCCGTAAAGCATAGCATATATAGTTTTACCCTTAAGGTTTTTTAAAAGCATATCATGTACGATTTTACCCGTAAGTTTTTTGAAAAGCATAGCATGTACAGTTTTTCCCGTAAGGTTTTTGAAAAGCATAGCATGTACGGTTGTACACGTATGGTTTTTAAAAAGCATAGCATGTATGGTTTTCACACGTAAGATTTTTGAAAAGCATAGCATGTACGATTGTACTCGTATGGTTTTTGAAAAACATAGCATATACGGTTTAACCCGTAAGGTTTTCGGAAAGCATAGCATATTCGGGAGCAATCCGAGGATTTGTACGGTGTTACCCGCAGTCCTAACATACCTAGGACGGTATAACCCGTATACAATACACACAATATGGTTTTACCCATAACATCCCATAAATTCCATAAAATTTTCGCATAAATTTCACATACTCGTCACATAAACATAGGCATAAGAAACATTCATATAACAACCATTATAAGAATAAGTTGCATGAAAAATAAGTAGACTACATAAAATAGCCACATAGAGTTACCCCACCTAGAAGTGTGTACGGCTAGTTGGTCGTATATTCCTTCTCTAGATAGGAGTCCTCTTCTACATCAACTTCTTTTAGTCCTAAAATATAGAATATATGTCTTAGAGTAGATGGGTTACTAGGCTTTAAACATAAATTAAAGTTTTGGTGCAAGATTGTAATTTTTTTATAAAAGTTGAGAGACCATTTTATAATTTATAAACTATTCAAGTTTCATATTTTATGAAAACTGTATATTTCGGAATTTGGGTTCTTTTGCAATTGGTTTGAGTGAGATTGGGTTAAAAACGAGCATTTTATGACACTTTGAAGGTCTAGTGGCATCGTTGTAATTTCTAGAAAAAGAGTGACAATTTTGTATAAAAAGGGCAGTGGCATTTTCGTAAATACATGGATTGGGTGACTTCCAAAAAGGCTGACTTTCACTAGGGATAGAAATTGAAAATAAAAAATTGCATTTTAACCCTTAAAGAATATCTAATTTTTTTAAAAAAGATGGTACATGAATTTCTACAGCAACTTTGACCAACCTTTTCTGGTGACTTGGTTATCGGAATTTCAATTGGGACATAGCTACGGAAATCTCTCGTCAAGAGCTTTCTAGAATGACTAGCCATAATAGAATTAGAGTTTGGAACAAAAAGTTATGGCTCCTTGAAGGTGGTTCGGTTATATAGGTTTTGCCTAAATTTTGACCGGCTATAACCGAAGTTTTAAAACTCGGATTGTGATTCCGAAAACTTTTCCGGAATCCTCTCAACGAGCCCTATCATATTTTGTAAGAAAATATAGATTTCGATTAAGAGACGAAAATTAAAATGGGACAGTAGCTGATCCGACGAGCCTAAAAAGTCGTAGGGTCAGTTTTCCGACGACTTCGCCGTATTTCGGTGGCAGGGGATGAGATATTTGAGATGGAAGAGAAAACTTACCATCTATTCTTTATGGGAGAAGAAAGCGAGACTTCAAGCTATGTTTTGGTGGGAGGAAGTGATGGAATGAAGACTTCCTCACACCTCTATTTGTAGACCTATCAAGCACAAAACCGTGGTATCGGCTGTTAGTTTTGGGCAATATTGTGGGCATAAAACCATGGAATTTAGCTATTGGTTTTGGGAAATATTGTGGGCATGAAACCATGGAATTTAACCATTGGTTTTGGGAAATATTGTGGGCATGAAACCATGGAATTTGGCCATTGGTTTTTGAGAAATATTGTGGGCATAAAATCATGAAATTTGGCCATTAGTTTTTGATAATTAATCCTATGGAGAGGGCTTACCATAAAAATGTCGGCTTCTCTTATCATTGGGTAATATAGCGTCTAAGTTTTGTCTAATTAAACTTCCGTACCCCGATCCGTTTAAAAATATTAATTCATACCATTACTTATAAAGATCAATAATTATGCAAGTGTAAATAAAATAATTACAAGTAAAATGCGTACAAAATAATGGAACTAATATATTTTTACTCAATTCAAATAAAATAATGCAACTGGAAAATCCGGGTCATTACACTACTACCTCGACCCACTATCCCAACTTATTCAAGAGTGCAGTCAACAAAATAACTACCCCCTTCCATGTTTGATGGATTTGTCTCATCTAAAATCACCCATACCTTGTCAGCATTTCTCTCAAATAGCTCATCATCCTCATCACAAATTTTATTCTCACTAACAAAGAAATGGTCTTCAAATGAGTCATACTTAAAGTCACTGTCATGTTCAAATTGTTCATTTTAAGGTTCAGTTTCTATTGTTGCAACATAGATATCCATCTCTCTAATGACAAATTATTTTTAATGCATTTGCTAATGTCATCAACGAGAAACTTAAAAGTTCCATCTTTAAGCATCATATGATATTTTCTTTCATTCTTAATCCCTGCTTTTAAACTAAATTCATCTAAAACAGAAGATTTCATTTCATTAGCCTTTATCCAATCAAATATAAAGTCCATCACCCTTTGCATACCTTGTATGTGGCATATTCCCAACCCCCTACCCAAATGCAGAATAGAAGTAATGTATTTACTCTTAGGTGACACACTAAATTCTAACCTTAGTACAACCACAAGTATACAACGCAGCCATAGCTAGCAGTGAGCAAGGTCGATCCCACAGAGATTGGATTAATAAGCTAATTAAATACCCTAATTTGAATAATCCAACTCTATCTAGATAATTGAAGGGTGGAATTTTGGTTTTAAACTATGAATTAACTAAATTGCAATAGAAGACAAGCACTTAAGGATTGAATCAAATTAAGAAATACATCCTATGATTCGATTTTAACTACCACTCCTTTATGATTAATTACCCTAGTTATGTAGACTTTTAGACCAAACTATAGATTTTACTAGACGATCACACAACTATTTTAGACCTTCTATCAGAGCAAATAACATTTTGGTTCCTTGTAAATACTTATTGTCTCCGACTAATTATACACGCAACTCCTGAATGCACACAAGATCAATTGCCTACACAAATTCCTCAAAAATCTAGGTTATTAATATATATATTTACGCTACGTATCGTAAGCCTATTAACAAACCTTCACCCTCGTGCGCCGATTTATTTAGCCTAATTAAGTCTAATAATTGACCAGATTCTCAAACTCATAAATAAAACAAACACGAAGATAAAAACATAGAATGGATGTCTACATAAGCAAAATAACAAATTATAAAGACATCGAAGTTTACTTTCTAGCCCTAAAATATATGAACTAGCCACTCATACTAGTAATTGGAAATACACAATATTCATCGACAAACATAGTGTATCAATCATAATATAAAAATAAAAAAATAAACCCGAAATCTTGAAGTATCTCGCTCTGGCCTTTTGTCTGATCTTCCCTTCTGTTGCTTACTTTCCACTCCAAGGGAGTAAACTAATATAATGTAAAAACTAATAAAATTTTCAGCCTCTGAAACTCTTTTTTATAGATTTGGGTAAGTTAGGATGGTGACCAGCAGAGTTAGGCACAAAACTCGGTTGGGTAGGATTAACTAACCCGGACGGGTGAAACTCACTAACTTGCACGTTGAAAACTAGCTTGTCACCTGCCCGGGTACAATGAACTCACCTGGGTGAGTGAAATGTTCTGCCCAATAGATATTTCCGACTTTAAAGCCATATTTGAAGGTCTTTGGATCAAAACATTACCTTGGGTTAGCCTTTGAATAGGCTTTGCAATGCCACTGTTTCACCTTATTTGGACATGTATATCTCAAGATATGAGCCTAATACTGAAGGCGTGTCATGCTAGAATTCTGCATTTTCGCCTCTTTTCGTCGTCTAACCTCTTTTCTTGCTTGTTTCTTCTCCAAACTTCATCTTAATGGACTTTTAACCTAAAACTAAATATTTTGGGTACAAATAGGCACACACATCATTCGGCTGAAGATAACATCATTAAACATAAAACAACCGATAATACACACAATTGCTATCAAATTCTTCGTTAAAATGAACCTAAAGTATGCATACACAATATTTATCATTATGGTCTGTAATAAAAAAAGAACACTCATCCTATAATAAATAAAACTAGAAAATAACAGTAATATTCCCATGATCTCGATTCCCATGCTTTAATAACAAATAGCATACAAATTATCAACTAATACTACTTCATCTATAATTAAAAAATTAGGGGGTGGGGACCATTCTAGAAAACAACCTAAACTACACTAACCCATAACATTATCATAATCACACAACATTAAAAATAATTAAATAATTTATTGTAGGAAGAGGGGTCCAAACCAATTTAATATCTATACCCTAAATATATTGTAGTATTTAATACTAAAGAAGATAACAAATTCTCCCATTTTTAAAGGAAAAAGGTGGTTCATGGAGAAGCAGGCATAAACTTTCATATCTATGTTACCACTCTCTAGGTTGGTATATGTCCTACTTTTTTCAAGAGTTGCAGATACACATAGAGCACACAAAGCCCAATTTTTCATATGAAAAAACATAAATTGTGAGAGAGAAAAGAGGGGATTTACAGTAGTTAGAGAGGGCTGGTCCATGGCCCCCTCCTCGTTAATGTGTTGCAAACTGCAACCCGAAGGATGACAGTGCTCCTGGATTTTGCCTGCGGTGATTTTGTTAAGTTTAGTTAGATTTTGGGATAATTTTGGGGGCGATTTAGAATTATGAGTTTTTCATTTTCACTTTGATTTTGTTCTGCAAAATTCTGACTGATTAGGCTCGATCTAGAGTTGATTTCTCCCTCAAATTCTCCTTGCTAATATGCCATTACATTTGCTTATTTGTTTTTCAATTGATGATGTGTTATTTAGGTTTACCAAAATAATTTAAAAATATTACACATAAGAAAATTCTCGTCATGTCAGTTTAATTGTCCATTTCCTTGAATTTTTGTTGGCACTTTCATGCACATGATTAAGTACTGTGAATTTATCAATTTTGGGCAAAAATTAGGTTAAATTTTAGAATTAAGCGACACTACAACAAAAAATAGCTATTGAGACACTAAAAAGTGTCCTAATAGGATACATATTGGGACACTTATATTTTCGAGACACTTAATATAAGTGTCGCGCATATAGGAGTCCCTAAATGTTTTAGTGTCCTAATAGGTAACTGTATTGAGACACATACATGTGTCTTTAAAATGGATTATCGAGACACATAAAAGTGTCCCTAATTGCGTTCCTACACTACTACATAAAAGCCAAAAGACAACGGTTCTTAACCGTTGTTAAAGGAGTTTTGTGACTGTTGTCGTAGACTCCTTCTACGACAACAGTTTTCATGATTCTGTTTTTGTAATTCTTGTGTGTATATATATATATCACATAAAATTTACAAATCCGACAAACAAAAAGTTATCATTGAGATATGAGAGTTACAATATGTTCATTACAACAAAAACTATCCCACTGATTACAAAATGTAACATTGTAGCTATGAAAAATCAATACAACTCTTGTATGGAATCAACCATGCAATCAAACTCAATGACGGACACCTGCAAAAGTAAAAGAAATGAATTATGGTATACCGAATCTTCAACTAATTTGATTCAAAGTAGTGGTTTGTGAGTATATGCTAAATCTTCCAAAACCCATTGTTCATTGCTGCAGAATTTATTTGCATAAAGAATGGGGATTTTAACAAATCACTACTAGTAAAAGTTTCTTCCTACAAGCTAGCATGTTGAACAAACATAAAATAAAATAAAAGTGTCAATCTGCTTCAACTTTGCTTGAGATTAGTAATACATCATCGTAGCCATGGAAAACTGGAATTAAGAAGAGTTATTGAGAACCCACTTGACGAGTCGCACTTTCCTTCTTATCGTTTGAAACAGGGCCATCAATGTCATCCTTTGCACCTTCTCATCAACAAACTGTCAAGATAAGAACTAATTTCAGACCAATATGAATCATTTTCATCAAAGACAAGATTATGTATATAATGGACTTTTCATTCTAATCATGACCAAGGATGCAACCCTGGTATTCGTATATTAGCCATCTCTTCATATATGTAATATGTTATATAATAGTGGATGAGTGTAACAAATATGTGATTCTAGAATTACCATTTGCTTGGCAATTGCAATCATAATAAAACTTATCAATTCTGACTTAAAACACTAAAAATCTTAATGTTGTCCATTGATTCTTAAAAATCAGAATATTGGCTTTAAGAAAAAAAAATCTCAAATTTTGATAACTCTGATCAACTAGATCAAATTTAGCATATACTCACAAACTACAACTTTGAATCAATTTGACTTTTGAATTATCTAGAACTCATACATACATTTGATATAGGTCAGACCGACCTTATTGATGGTTTTAGAATGCTAAACAACGCTCAACTCCGAGCATCATTTCCAGATATAGTTAATCAATTTGCTTCAACAACCACAATGAGTTGATTTTTTTATCTTTCAAAAACTAATCTCACTAAAAAAAACCTATGTTTGTTGTTATTGAATTTGAGTGAAATGTTTTAAGCAATTATATGAACAAGGGGAAAGAGTTTTCTGGATTCCTAATACAGGACTAATCGGATGATTACCAACGGCTAGAATAGATAATTCAAATAACAAAATTCATCATTTTCATGAAAAAGAACATACACGTCCAATACAGTCCTATACACATTCAATGGAATCTTAATTTTCTTTTATTATACATCCATCAAATTCTCTTACCACAATCCATTAGGTATAAAACATGGAAATGGCAGATAAAAGAGCAAAAAAATGCAAATTATACAGAAGCAATCTCAAAAGATTATTCAAAACATACCTTCAACAAAGTGGATCAATCACTCATATCAATCATTGATTTCCTCCGAGGCAACCTGTACAAAAAATGACATAAATTTAAGAAGCTAATACAATAAAGATTATGAATTACAACTAACTAGTTTTCTGCATACCAAAGATAAAGGCCAAGCAATAGGCGCTCCAAGGGAGTCTCCAATTGTTTGCATATGATCATAAGGTTTAAAGAGGCACACATCTTTTCTCATTTGAGATTGAATGATCAGCTCACACCATCCCGGCCCTAACTCCTCACCATTTACTCTTATAGAATTCATATTACTAACATACCCAATCGCAACTATCTCATTTATATCCTCCAAACTTTTTAGGACAATTCTAGAGTGAACCTGCGTTTTACAGGGTGTTACCATTCAATAAATGAAATTATGTTTACTTTATATATACTAAAACTACTTTCATACCTCAATTCGCTTTGATTGTAACGTCGATGTAGATGACCGGTTGCTGTTCGAAAATGTTTGGCCATTCGCTATAGTTGATGAGAGAGCTTCATATTTTTCTTTGTACTCCATGGCAAGTCTATAACTTGCATCACGACTTGGTTTTTTTTCCATAAACATCAGTTGGTCCAACTCCTGTACCATACATGTGCACATATCCATGTTTATTTGGTCCCATTACCTTTTCAAATGTGTCACCTAATTTATGAGTGCAATCATTTTCGCTCAAACTCGTTGGTTCTTCTTCTTCAAGTCTATCCATTTGTTCCTGCAACAAGTTTAATGATATTATAACACATTAGGATAAATTATTAAATTATACTTTTTCAAACAATAACTAATATTGAACGTTTGTTGAAAGCATAAATGAAGTTACTCACTATTGCTTCAGTTATTACAACAGTTGTACGTGGACAATCTGCTCTATAATAACATATTTTAAACAATTCATATCTGGTAGGATATCGACCATACTTCTTCTTCTGGACATATAGAAGACAAGAAAGTATACAATTTGTTAAAATAATAAAAATATGTATGCATATATATTGTTAAAACCGAAAAGAAAACTTACGAAGATCTCTTTTACTAGTGCATAACTTCTCTTCCCCATGCGATGACGCAATTGCAATTGAGCACGAGCTTGTTTCTTCTTTTCACTTGTTGCCTAAGTTAATAAAAATATTAATAAAGGAAAACTGAAAAAACATTAATCCAGCCTATATCAACTATTATATTTTTATACCTTAGTTTTAGCAGACATCCACTGTTCAATCAAACTCTGATATTGTTCATCTTCGACCCTTTCAGGTATGTCTTCTATTTGTTGCTGAATAGGTAGCAGCGGGTCAAACTTCATGTTCTTCACAAAATTCTTCCAACTCTTCCACTTTTTATTTATCGACTTCAAAATGTAAGACTCATTTCCCAGCGGTAACTCAAATTTAGCCTAAAAGTGACAAAAAGAAACCTCCAAGGTCAGGCATCACAACATCTATTAATCTCAAACAAAAATCAACACGTAAGTTCACATAAAATAATGGAAACAAATCACTAATAACCTTGACAATCTTTAACATTTCTTCTTTGTATGAATAAGGCATCAATCGCCAATCTTTGTAGTGAAGCGGGCAAAATCTTCCGTTTCTAGCAATTGTGCCTAAAAAATGAGCTAGAGTACAAGTTCTTTCATCGTTTGGTTGGCCGAGGTTGTTGAATTGAACAGGTAAACGTTGTTCAGTTGGTTGTCCCCAAACTTTAGGCATGCAAGTAGGCCCCCTTTTTCTCTTATTTCCAACTACATAATGAGAACAAATAAGCTAAGCTCTTCTTCTATTGTGCTAGTATCAATGCATTAGAAACGTGCAACTATACCTGGTTTGGTATTAACAAGTTCTATTGTAATATCATCTGAATCATCATATGAATGTAGACGAGGCTCTCTTGATGCTTTTGCAAATAAAAATATGAATGAGAATGATAAAAGATTAGTAGTAAAACTAAAACATAGCGAAAGATACAACCTGGTTGGGGTTGGGGTTTAGGTTGTGGCTGTGGTTGTGGATGTGGTTGTGGCTGACGTGTACCGCAAGTAGAATCAGATGTCCGAGAAGGACGATTAACTACTTTGGATCTCTTATGCTTGCTAGTTCTAGGGAGAATAACCTACGTACAAGTAAATTAATGTTACACCATATCATACCAAATGACCATTAGGTGATCATAAGCAATATTTTACATTAACAAGTAAATAGCTTAAAGAAAATATGAACATTAACAAGTAAATAACTTAAAGAAAATATGAATTTGAACATTTAATGAAGCATTATAATGGGCAGAATACACTTACTGGACTGAATTCTCCCATGGACTGAGTTAATCACAGCCTTGAAAAAGATTATCCTATTAATTCCCTCTTAACTAGCTCAAGGATCTCAATAATCTGCAATAATATACAGAAAACACCCAATGCTGAGATTGTAAAATAGACTTCACATTTAAAGTTTGATTATAAGACATAACAAATCAAGAGTCAAACACATTCATGGAAAGATGAGGCATTACCTGAAGAAAAGCTTTCAAAACCCATAGAAATGTCAGAATTATGGTCCAATTGTGGGCAAATTCCACCTGAACAAGAATGGCAAAAAAATATCCAGGGACATAGAGAATCCATACCTCTATCTATTTACACATAATCACTCACTCCTGTAGAAACATATCGTAGATGCTAATTGCTACATTAAGTAAGAAACACCAAATCTAATATGTAACTGCATTAAGAAAAGCTAATGTGTACATAACTATACTAGATCATGCTCACATAGCAGAAATATAGCAGAAACATGCTAAGCCAACTCAAATCAAGTATTGATTGCAAATTGGTTGAAGAATCTGAGTTAAATATTCAATCTAATGATTTCACTGTCTTAATTTTTATAATCATACAAGAAATTATGTGGCGTAACTACATCATATTGATCAGAGGTAGTGACAATCAACTATCATCATGTTAGCTTCTAATAATAGTATGTGCAATAGCAAATACATCACCATCAGAACATAATCCAGTTGGGAAGTAAATGATATTTCTCACTTGTGTAATTTTATTACAGGTTCATGCAGCAAGTAAACAAAATAACAGATTTAAAACCTATATTTCCCCATACCTTATTGACAGAACCACAAATTTTACCTAAAATTTGGGAGAGATAAATTGATTTTAGAAACTAATTTCAATACTATTTGAGAAAAAATTTCCAAAATTTTCTACCAAAATCAATGCATGCATCATCGGCAACAAAAATCAGAAAAAAATGAGCATAAACTCACCTCCGTCCAACTAAGAGAAGGAGTAAATCCGTAGTCCTAAGCAAATCGCGGTGATCGGAGAAGACTACTACAACTTCAGAATCCCTAAGGCGGCTAGGTTTAGTCTATAGCAATCTAAATAAGCATCGATGGATTGACTACTACAAATTCAGAATCCGTATCCAAAATCCAAATCCATGACCATCATCGAATCTATTGGTGACACAACCTTAAATAATTTCGAAGATATTCACCTTATTCTTAATTTGCACTGAAAATTTCTAGATAGCTGCTTGAATCTTCCTTTTCGCTGATTTATTTCTGTCGTTGCTTGAATCTTCTTCTTGTAGAACTCAATATCCTCCCAGCCTCAATATTCAGCTGAATCGTAGGCCTCTTTTATTTCTCCTCTTTGATATTCACGGTGAGGATCTAAATTCTCTTAGATCTGATTAATCTCATTTCGATCGTGTAAGTTTAGAGATAACCTAGATGATTGAGTATTGTGTGTGCTTATGGATGTGCGAAAGAGGTGCGGAAGAGAGGTGCGAGAAACTGTGTGTGCTAAGTATGGATGAGAGAGAGACGTGAGAGAAATATGAGAGAGAAGGGTGTTTTGTGTGTCAAAAGGGGAGGAGTGAGGACGAGATGAAAGGGGAAATTCATAAGTGTCCCAAAAATTGGATTATGAGACACTTTTAAAAAATGTTCTAAAAGTAAGTGTCCCAATAGCTATTTTTTGTTGTAGTGCGAGTTAATGAACTAAATTTAAAAGGTAACTAATTATGGGGCCAAATTTGTAAAAGCAGAAATTATGGGACTAGTTATGATTTTTTCCCTAATTTCGACCATCACAAACATCTCATTTAACTTTCCCATCTATGTTATGTTTTTGTCTTACTATTTGAATTCTATTAACAATAATTCTCATGTACACTAGGTGCACAAATCTTATATCCATGATCGGCCAATTTCTAATAGTTTAAACCGCAAGTGCACGGTGTAAATGCTAGCTTGTGGGAAGAAATGTCTTATCCCGTGATGACTAGTGAAGATCACCTACCAAAATTACTACAATAGTTAGCCATATTATATCTAACCTAATCGATTTGGTGATGATTAAGATTATCCAAATACTCTAACTAGACCCTAAAATAAAGTAGTCGAATAATTATATAAGTAATTACAAAATTATAAACAACATTCAATAATTAAAAGGCTATCTTATGGTTATTGATTTTAGAATCAATTAGAACTTCATCAAAGATGGATAACACTAATTCATATTATTCCTATTATTATTAGACTTCTTGGAGCAATTGATGCTTCCCAAATTCCCCAAAGACGTCAGATGGGGTGGCTGCATGCTCCTTCTACGCACTCACTCCTACTCATTGATACACATTGTGTATACATGCATTTAGGTCAATTTTAAGTGTATATTTATAGCATTTGCCTGTGTATATGGTTGATAATTGCTTATGTTTCATATCTTGGACCATTTAATGTGTTTGATTTGTTTTAAGGTATTTTTGTGCGTTTTTCAGGATTAAAAGCCGCAATTTATGATTAAGGATCGAAAGAACAAGTCGAAGGGAAGGCTAAACCGGACAAAACAGATCAAAACTGGTCCGAACCGGCCAAAACCAGCCCAGACCAGCTCAGACCGGTCTAAACCGGCAAGGAAGCCTAAACGAACAGAAGGAACCGACGCGGTCGCGTCAAAGAAGTGGTCGCGTCGAAGGGTTAAAAACAGCGAGTTCAGAATGCATTGTCGTGGTCGCGTCAAGTGATGGCGCGGTCGTGTCAACAAGCCCACTCGGTCGCGTAAGAAGTCCTATTATATGAAGATTTCCTAATTTTAGTAGGATTTGGATCCTATACTCCCAAAGACTCGTCCCCAACTCTATGAAAAGGACCCCAAGCTCGAGTTTTAGGGAGGAGAATCATATTACAACATATTTTCTCATACTTTTATATTGGAGTGGAAGCGTGAGAGCGAGAAGACGAAGATCGACAAGACGATTCATTCGGGTTTAGTAATTCTTTCTAGTTTTATTCTTTATGATGTTTTGCATGGAATATTGTATTGAATTTCCGCTAGGCATGAGTAGCTAAGCTATTCGTGTCCTAAGGTTTAGAAAGTAGGATTTTTATGACAATGTTTTAAATTATGTTTTGATTTATAGACTCCGTTTTATGTGTTTATCTTTATGTTTGTTTTTCCAACTGAATTTAGTTTGATCACCTAGATTTAGTTATCTCGTTTAATAATTCCACTTCGAGAGGAGGGAATTGTTATTAGACGTACGACATAAAGCGCAGTTGTCTATGACTGTGTAGGCATTAGTTTATGAGCTTTTGGGAGTTATTATGATTAATTGACTCGAGAGGGTAATTATCTTAATTAATCTACAATATAGTCGCTTCGATAGAAGGGTTAGGTTATTGGAGCGCCGCTTAATAAACACTAGAATCTCTAGGATACATTCTTGTTAATTTGAATTTCTCTTTATCTGATAAGTTATAGTTAATTAATCAATTAGTTTAAGTTCTTTAATTTAGTTAAACACAACCTTGAAATCTTAGTCTCTAGTTACGATAATCCTAGAAAATCGAGGTATCGAACTACCTAACCTATTCCTTGGGGGATCGACCTTGATTGCCACTACTACACCTACACCCGTACACTTGCGGTAATTTAGGGGTTGAAAATAGTGATGTCACTCATTCCTTCATCTCGGCTCTCTACGGACTCTAACTCTCGATAATGAATGTAAAGTAATGATCAAAGATGTTAGGAAATTTATGTTTAGTTTTGATGATGTAAAACCACTTTGCACTATAGGGCTAGTCTCTACTTAGGCAAAAGTCACATCATGAAGATACAACAAAGTCATCAACAACAAACAGAAAGGAAAGTCCATTGCAGGAAGAAAGGTTCAGACACTGCAAGGATACTGTAACAATAGCTTTCGCGAAGAACACATACAACTATGTCTGCCCACAACATGATCCACTTCATGCAACAACTAGGATCGTACACATGTAGCAAGCAGTCAGCAGAAGGGACGAAGAGTTAACAAGTCAGTGATTTCAAATTAAAAAAATAGCCAGTGGAGACAAGGGAGTGTTGTACTAACTAGACAATAATGTGATGACATGTATCTTGACAAAAGAAACTACAGACTGACTTTGCCGCACCTACTCTCCCATCTAAAAGACAACAATATTTCCAAGTCATATGAGAGCATAAAATGTCAAGGGGAATGTCTTTGCCCTTCATTAAAGAGAAACCTAACCACTATATATAGAGGAAGCTGAAGACTAAGAAAAGTTACAGACTTATGCATGTACAGAATGAAGAAATCAAGCAGGCACAACTCTCACTTCTCAGGAGCAAATAATCCTGAACTATAGGATTCTTAAGCATCTACAAGCAAACTCAAGGAGAAGTAATCTTAATCTCAGTGTCCTCACTAAAGCAAAGCCCATCTTAAATTTGCTCAACAACATTAGGAGGTTTCTTCGAGTTGAAGGAATAGTTTATACCATACTCTTCGAGTGCTATATTGGGGAGCTCTTTTATTGAATAGAGATTCAAACTAGACTAGTTTAGTTCTGAGAACCTAATACAGCTAGAGGTGTAGCCTTTTGAGGGTAGGTGAAAATTAGGTGTAGGTACCAAGTGAAACTTGAGCATTGCGTAACTAAGTTTGTACTCTGTGAGCAATTTAGTGAATTTTCCATGTGTGAGGGAAGAGTGGACGTGGAAAGATTACCCCCACCTTCAAACCACTATAATATCTAAGTGCTTATTTTCCTTGTGTTTTTTTTTTTTATAACTATTGTTGTAACATACTATCTATATTTGCATTTATTTGAAAATTGTTATACTTTTCGCCGTGCATAAAACCCATAAGGTATTTCTAGCTGTAAGTTTTGATAAGAAAGGTTGTTGCAAATAGATTGCTCTATAAGAACTTACCACTGTAAGCTTTGTTGTACGAAACTAGGTTTCTTTACCCCTCTCCCCCTCTAAACCTCTATCGGTTGAGACTAACAAAAGATTAAAAAACAGGTGATGGAGAGAGCCATCTCATATTTATAGGAGTGCATGAATTCAGTTAAGTAGGGAGAAAATGGGATATGGGCCCAAAATTACACGTAGAAATGCGTAAGTACGCATGAATGATTAAATGGTTTAGCTCGGCTCAACGAGATAAGAAAAGTAACCTTTGGCTCGAACAAGTAGATTTTGCTGGGCTAGGAAATTCTTTCTATTTCTTTGTGATTCAACCTTTGGCTCAGTTGAGCAATTTTTTCTAGTCTTACTCAATTCTCTTTGGGCCTATCCAACTCCGTTTTGGGCCGGTCTAAGGTCATTCTCGAACTTGGCCAATTTATGTCTTCTCATTGGGTCTTCTTCTCACTTATTTGTCTAATAAAACTTTGCAATTGATGTTAATAAGCCCAACTTTTTATGAAAAAATGAAACAAAATTACAAACAAGTGAAATCCGCATAATGCATAAAACAAGTCCCAAAATTGTAGAGGTTTAGAGGGTGGTTGAATAAACCTCTAACCTAGCAATTTTTCTTTTCAAAACAGTAGGCAGTAGATCGACATTGGTTATAAGCAGCTGGTTCTTACATCGATAAGTTCCTACAGAGCAGTTGGCATACAACACACTATTCTTTTCAAGACGTACTACTAGCAATATCTTATGAGATTTACGTATAACAGAATGAGTAAAAGAGTCTTCGAGACAATGCAAGTTATAAGTAGTAGGTTACAAAGAATTAAAACAGATAAAGACATGAAAATAAACACACAAAGATTACAGTGGTTCGAAGGTGGGGGTAATCCTTCTCGGCCCACTCCTCCCTCACACAAGGGAAATTCACTAAGTTGTTAACACAGTACAATCTTAGATACACGATGCTAGATTCTCAACTTGGTACCTACAGTTGTTTTTCCCTATCCTTAGAATGCTACACCTCTAACTGCACCAGTTCGTCAGAAGTACTCCAGTGTAGGTTGAATTCTTTATTCAACAAAAGAATCCTTGTTATACCACTCAAAGAGTTGAGTAAGAAAATTTCTTCAACTCAAAGCTGCCTCTAAAATTTTTTGAACATATTCAAAGTTGTGCGAGCTTTAGTGAAAATACTGAGATTCAGAGTGAGCTTCATGTGATCTTGCTTTGTAGACATTTGAGAATCTTTGCAGCAGTTTTAGAAGTATGCTTACAATATTTTTGCTGTGTTTTTCTCTTGGTTTCTTCTCTTGTGTTCATTTGCTCGAAATTGGTATTCTAGTATTGGAATGGTCTTTAGTCTCTCTCTATTTATAGCAAGCTCAAACGACGCTGTTAATTTTTTCCATGCCTTCAAATAATGATCATCCACATTCGACATCTGCTAATCATCATAGCTCTTCCTACCTCTACGAAACAACCACTATTTGGCACCTTAGGGACTCAATATCCATGGCAGACCCCAAACACACCTAAGGTTTTTGTTGCTGCCATACCTGCAACTCACTATATGCCGACAACGGGGACATCCCTAGCATCCCACTCTGAGCCTTCTTCCCTAATCACGAACAGGCGGCGTTCTGGGTGCTTTGCCATAGACTTCCATGGCTATCATCTTACGTTTCAACCACGTCTGTCTCTCAGGACTCTACGGATACTCCACCATCCTTTCATCTCCCATGGGTTAAAATTTAGTGTTCTGACGGACCCACGGCTCACTGCCCTCCTTCAGTCCATCTCCATGGTGCTACAACCACATGTTCAATCTGACTTGCGCTCAAAGACTGAATCTGATGTGATCGTTCACTTCGATTCTAGTTCTTCCTCGGATGCAGCACTTCTCCGGAACCTAGTACTACTCGTCACTTGCAATCCTGAACTGCTAGTGATTCTCACATCGGGTGTCCAAATTAGTCCTCAAACCCTTGCTTCTATGGCAGACAATACTTCCCACATGCCTAGGGTTTCATCTGTTTCTGTTAATTATGGCAATCTTGATAATTCAGTTTCTAATCTTGCTAATTCTTGTAATAATATTTCTGCATCTACTGCTCTCGTTGACTCCGATGATAATGCTTATGTTCATGATTCTAATGTGCTGCATGAGAATAGGGTTCATAATTCTTCACATGTGCATGCTTCTTGAGTCAATAAATTTAATCCTTCACATAGCATGCCTTTTTTGGTTGATCAAGTCCCCCCACCCCATAGTTTGCATCATTTAGATAGTCACGTGGTCCATGCTTATTCTGGTTGTTTGAATCATGTTTCAAAATGTATTGATAATTGGGATTTGGCCATAATAAACTTGCTTCACATGCTTAAACGTGTCTATGGATACTGCTTCTTTTATTTTAGACGTGTCTATGCCTCTATCTGGTTTTAGTTCTGATGCCGGCCCATTACTAACATTAGTACAACTAGCAGGTACCACTCAAAGCTTTCTTGGCACTGTCGCTCCACAATCCATTCAATTCAGGTCTGTATGGACTCCGATTAGTAATACAAATCAAGTTTCATTATGTTCGGGTATTTTGCGAAAATCGAGCCCGACTAAAATCTTGCATATGAACCTTTTATGCATGGGGATTCTCCTGCGATTCTGGTGGACAATGCTGAATATAGGAAATACGTGGCCTTCTTCTCTAATACCCTTTTATGTTGTATGTTTTACCTCAAAGATGACAAGCATTGTGTTGTCGTGGATTTGAAAGAGAAGCTGACGGGGCTTTGAAAGACGAAAAATGCTTGGAATCTTATTCCCCTTGGTCGAGCATGCTACAATCTTCAATTTGATACTGAAGTGGGTCGGAGAAAAGCTCTCATCCACTCTACTTGGTATATTAAACCAAGCACTCTTCGGTTGTCCAAATGAGTTCTGAATTTCAGTCCGTATAAGCTTAATACTTATGTTGCTCAGGTCTTGATCTGCATATACGAGCTCGGCATGGAGCATTGGTATAATCCGTGCCTTTGGGAAATTTCCAAGGCTACTCCCCTTCAAATTGATGACAAGGCCTTTGCCGGTTCTCACTGTCATTATG
Source organism: Ajuga chamaepitys (assembly GCA_958295605.1). Classification (NCBI taxonomy): domain Eukaryota; kingdom Viridiplantae; phylum Streptophyta; class Magnoliopsida; order Lamiales; family Lamiaceae; genus Ajuga; species Ajuga chamaepitys. The sequence goes on along the minus strand of OY282497.1, from coordinate 30,578,744 downwards.
CAGGGTCTTGGTTGAGATCGAATTTGCAAAAATCAGACGCCAGCCAGACACAATCACCATTCAAGGTGATGACTCATTCACTACTGCTACAATTTGGTATGAAAATCTCCCAGAATAATGTTCGTATTGCAGCTATGTGGGTCATTCTTTTGGCTCATGTAAAAAATGCAAAGCTCAACCTCAGAAAAGTTTCGATATCCCTATTCGTTCTGATTCTAAGTCCCGCAACCGCTCTAAATCTAGAAGACATTCTGTTGGATTTGTATACTGAACGTAAGACCTTTTATATACAATGTGTCCAGTTATTCATTATTAATCTCCTCTCTGAATATGTTTACACTAATAACTATTTATGTTCTTATATCTCTCTCTATAAGTAGATCATATGGTGTGTTGTAGATCACAGAAAATCATATGATTGGTTAAACTTAATGAGATATAAAACATATATGATAGCTGAGACAACTTGAGGACGAGTTATTGGTATAGGATGCAGTATCAAGCAGGAATAGTTTATCTTGATTATTTACTTATACTGGTACATCTTTATGTATTGATAGGATCACGATGAGATAAGTTGTTCTACCTGACCTTAGTGAAGAACAAGAGATCTCGGTGACTTATTGTAATCTAAACTCTAAATAAGATTACAGTTATGTGTGCATGTCTGTGTGTCACTGTCATTTACTATGGGTGAGAGTTAAGTGCTAACTCTATATACTCTGTATCTTGAGTGACAGCAGCTTGCATATGATAACTGGTAATTTGTGTCTAGGTAACTGTATCCGTTTAGGATGATGATATCCTCTTAAGGAGCTCAAAAGGTTTATTGTACTAAACCCTGCAAGTTGATTAAGTTCAGGTATAATAACGAAGTTGACTGGTACTACTTAAGGAATAATAAGCAATTAATTAATTTCAGCCCCGACTCAATTCGGGAATAATGGGGTAAGTCAGTATATTAATTCTTTAGTGGAATAAATTAATATTTATGAATTAATTATGTTCTGAGCTGAACATAGAAGAATTAATTCATAGCTAGGGTTTTTTTTCTTGTATTTAATCCCTGGACTGGCCCATCAGGCTCCTAGCCCAGTAGGGAATTAAACTACCAGGCCAGGCCCACACTCAGTTATGTATTAAATACATAACTCTCAGTCTGTGAAATACAACAGAGACACGTAAAAAATCACAGAGCAGAGAAGGGAGAGTGAGAGGGCGGCGGCGGCAGTGTTGGTTCCCACACTTGGGATTCCTCAAAGTTCGTCGTCCATCCGGCGTTGAGGATCGAGCAGGGATACAGTAAGGTCAATCCTGGAGTCTAACATCGAATCGTTGTGCACACGATTCTCAGGTCAAATCTAAAACACCTATGTGCTGTATTTAAATTATTAGATGCATGTTTAGGATTAATCAATGTGTATATTGAATTATGAAAACCAAGAAGGTAGAAATTCGATAATTCCTACACGTTCAGGAGCTCCTCCCGAGAAGGTTTATCGATCGAAACAGGCGGGAACTTCTTCCTAGCCTATTCCCCAGTTTCGACCGCACCTACCTCGAATACCTTTACTATTCTTCAGGGTATCGATTCAGCCCAGGAACATCCTACTTGCGTTTCTCATTCAGATCCCCATGTGCCTTCATCCTCCCTGACCACTTCCATTCCTCAATCAGAACCTGTTGGCGTTCCACTGGACCCGGCGATTAGCCATTGCCACACCTCATCACATATCGAGGCTCTTCATCTGGGTGCTTTGATAACACTGGATATTTTAGCAACACACACACATCTCATGGTCATTCTTCACCTATTTTAGGGATTACTGGTGCTCTAGCAATTATTGTGTCAACTTTGAATTCTACGCAACATCGCATGGTTATGGGATTTCACTCATGCCCCATTGCCCCTAGCTCAATTGCCTCTGGACGCTTCCTCTTATATTCCGCCAATCCACGTTTTGCAGACTCTTCGGTACTCTCCTTGGTTTCTGCGTCAATCTAACCAGGTTCCTCTGATGCATCACCTATAGGAAATTTGTAAGGTAGTTATTTCTCTATTTTCTATTTTCACTTCTGCGTTGCTTCATCTCTTATGGATATGAACACTGTTGCTATTGGTTGTTGGTCTTACCTAGCTGATGATTCACCGCCTGAGCGCGATGCTGATGAAGTTCTCTTATGAATTGCCTCGCTTGGAATATCTGAGGACTTTTCCAGTCTCAGTCCCAGAACTCCCTTCGGGATCATTGTAAGCTTCATTCTCCTGACTAGCTTGTTATTATTGAGCCCAAAATCAGTTTTGATTCAATTCATCATCAGTTTTGGTCAGGGCTTCATTGAATTTTGTGACTCAGAATGTTAGTCAAGGGCTTCTTTCCAACATTTGAGTCTTTTCGAGGGATACTTTTGATGGGATGGTCTCTGTTTTCTCTATTTCTCCTCAGATGATTGTTGTCAAGGTGCTTATTTCTTCGGATCACTTCCTTTTAGGATTTGTTCATGCTTCGAATAGTATGGTGGATCGCCGTAAGCTTTGGTATGAGATTGTCCATCTGATGGCTTTGTTGGCTTGCATTATGGGGGATTTCAATGCAATTTTTGAGGTTTCTAAACATATTGGTTGTGCCCCTCCCTCTTCTGCTTCTTGTAGGGAATTTCGTCTTGCGATCAATGATGCGGTGTTTACAAAGGTTCCAGTTATTGGCGCTAAGTTCACTTGGGTTTCTCATCTGGATAACAATGGTTTTAAAGGCACTAAGCTCGACAGGGTCTTCGATAATGATTTATTTCTTCCGTGGTGGGATCTTTCTTAGCTTTGGCTCTTCCTAGAATGAACTCCAATCACATCCCTATATTCTTGTACTGTACCTCGTCGGCCCACTGCTTTGGTTGCCCCTTTCGCTTCCAGCATATGTGGGTTCAACATGAGGGTTTCATACAACTTGTGAGTGATTCTTGGGCGCAACCCTTACATGCACGTGACTTGATTATGTTGGTGGTACGTAAGCTCAAGCGACTCAAATCGTCTCTTAAAGCTTGGAATCGAACCACTTTTCGTAATTTCCATCACTGACTCGACTCTCTTTATGAACACCTCTCTCGTCTTCAGTATGAGAATAATTTATATGAGTACTTGAATGCTTAGTTTTTTGAATGAGATTGATCTTCAGGTCAACATCAACAGGACTCTCTCCTAGCAGCCTGCATTCTATAGTAAAAAGCACCGACTTGCCTAGCTCTGGGATGGGGATCGAAATCCTTTTTCTTCCATAAATCTCATCAGCATTGCAAATCTCATCCTGGCATTTCTTGTTTGATTATTGATGATAACCCTTGCTATGATGATCAATTGATTACCTAGCACGTGGTGCAATACTACTATTCCCTTTTCTTGGATGACCCTAATCAGCCTGATGCTTGCTCGGTGTCGGATAGGATTCAACATCTTTTTCTGTGAAAATCAGCCCGCTTTATTGTTGCTCTTTGTTGGCTACTCCATCCGCCAATGAAGTTAAATCTGCAGTCTTTGACATGCCTGATGATGGTTCTCCTGGTCTAGATGGTTTTGGTGGTTTGTTCTTTTGTCATTGTTGGATGATCATTAGCAACAATATTGTGGCAGCCACAATCTACTTCTTTAATATGGGCTTCCTTCCTGCTGGTCTTAACTCAAATATTGTGGTCCTCATCTTTAAAGTGGAGGATGCCCGGAAGGTTGAGGACTTTCATCAGATTTTTCTCAGTAATTTCTTCTTTAAAATCATCACGAAGATCTTGGCTACTCGATTAGGTTTGGTTATTCCTCATTATCTCTGTCCGCACCACTATGGTTTTATTCTTGGGCGTCATATTCACAGCTGCATTGCTTTGGCTTTGGAAAGTGTGAACTGTCTTAATAGGACTGCCCCTCATGGTAACTTGGCTTTCAAGATTGATATTCTTAAGACATTTGACACGATCAGGTGGGACTTCTTATTGTATGTTCTTCGTCTTATGGGATTTCCTAACATCTTTGTGAATTACATTCATTCGATTCTTCGCTCGGGTAGGCTCTCTATTTTGATTAATAGCATCCCGTGTGGTTATTTTGATTACCCTAGAGGTGTCCGACAGGGTGACCCCCTTTTTCCTCTTCTTTTTTGTATTGCTAAGGATGTCCTCAGGTGGCTAAATAACCATGCAGTTTATGTAGGCCAGATGCTTTCGATGATTGGGAAGAGGGGGATCCCATGTCCTTGTTACCTTTATGCAGATGATATATTTATGCTTACCTTGGCGGATCTGCCGTCCAGTCACTCCACTCGCACTATCTTATCTGAGTATGGGTTGCTATTGGCCAAGTTTTCAGCCCTGCAAAATCAAAGGCATTTTTTGATACAGGTGCCAACCGTTGGTCGAAGCGAGTTGTACGTGTTGGAGTTGTCAAGGGTTCCTTCCCGACGTCTTATTTGGAAGTTCCTTTGTTCATTAGTGCATCTAGAGCTGCTTATTTTTGTGATGCTACGGACATGATTATTGCTAAATTTAGCAGGTGGAAGGGCTCCACGTTATCCCTTGTTGGTCGTGCCTACTTGGTGGACTCGGTTATCTCGAGCTCCACTATTCATATCATGATGGTTTACCTCCGGCCAACTAATCTACTGAAGTCCATTAAAGCTACAATGCGTAATTTCATTTGGTCAGGAGACGCTCATACTATTGGTCAATGCAATATTTCTTGGAAGAAAGTATGTTCTCTGAAGCAAGATGGTGGTTTGGGCATCCATTTGATTCATTTAGCGAATGAGGCTTATCTCCTTCGCTTTGCCTGGGAGGTCTTAACTTCTTCGACTTTGGATATGATGCATGCTAGGTGGCTCTATGCTGATGGAAGGCCTTAGACTTATTCTGTTACATCCTCTTTGCAGGGAGGTCTTCGTCGATGGTTTGAACGACTTCATTATTCTAATATTTGGATTGTGGCCCAACTTCTTGGGTTTATTTTTGGCTTGATAACTAGCTCGAATATGTCATTGTTGCTTGGGTTAATATACATGTGGATCATCAGGATTGCTTCTCGCATTCCATCTCGGAGTTTTATATTAATAGAGTTTGGTTTCTTACTATGGAGTTCGTCTTGGCTTTTCCCATTATTGCGAAGGACATTGTGGCATATTACTTCTCTCCTAATACGATTGATCATCATGTTTGGATGGGTTCTGAGGATGATATACTGTCACTTCTTCGGCTGTCTATTAGCATTTGCATCCCTCTATTCCATCTCCGTCTTGGGGATCTTGGATTTGGGCTCCCTTCGTTCTAGCGTGCCATTCCAACTCTCCGCTGTACTGCGCTCTCCAAGTGTGCTTGGATCTCATATAGGCCTTTATGGCCCTGGCCTGTAAATGGACCTTTATGAGCTTCTAAAATATCTTTTAGTCCATGACCAATGCCATAAATAATCTCTTAGCCAGCCCATCAAATAAGTGGAAGATTCATTAAACTGTGAAACGTTACCCTGCCATAATGTGATATGTAGCGGAAGTTCCTGGAAGTTCCTTTAAAACTTCGGAGATCTATTCTTGGTGAAATTCCTTCTTGGGAACATTAGCACTCTAGAGGCATTCAGGGCCCTTCAATTTGCGTTATGTGTCATCAATTAGGGGAGTCTCTGGGTCTTATTTTCTAATTGCACTCTTTTTCCCACTTTTAGGTTTTACTAAAATTGGTTTTAATGAGGTCAGCGGAACTCCTCTCACTCTGGGAGAGTCCACGGATGTGACCCCTTTGCATCCTCGGCGTGATGATCATGGTTGCACGCTTGGCAGCTCCTCCGATACAGTCCCCCATGTGTAGATTTTCCTTTGTCTGCCTTATCAGCTGCTAAAACCCGAACACCGCTGCAGCTTCAGCCTTGGCCTTGCAGCATCCTACTTTCCAAGCCTTGCTCCAGCCTTGTCCTCCCATTTAGAGGAATTCGCCGCTGATACATCCTCCTTAGTTTGGGTTTTTCACCGGCCTGTTGGTGTTGTTTTTTGGTTAACAAGTTGGCTTGTCAGCTCTTTTATTTGTGTAATAGAGAGATAGGGACTTGGATTTCTTGTTTTACCTATTTGGCTCTTTTATATAAGCAACTATTGATCTCTATTTATAGCAATATGATTTCTCCTTGTTGAAGGGTGACAAGATTTCCATTGAAATTTAATGCTCTTCGTAAGGCATAGAGTCGTCGTTGTCCTTTAGCTATGAGATTAGGTCATAGTACATACGATAAATTTCAGTGTGCGGTTGCTGCTATTATTATTGCAAAGATACGTGTCTTGATGCTAGTAAGTAGAAGATTTTCTCGTGTTTCCACTAGCTATATTATTTAGGTTAATTACCAAAAAAATCACGACCTTTAGTCCAATTTTCAATTGCAACATGACTTTTAAAACTTATCAATGTTGGTCACAACCTATAACTTTTTTTCAATTATAACATCGACTAATTTTTTTAACATGTGATTGTGTCGACATCACCACCATTAGATGCACATGGAAAAGAGCGTCATTTACCCTCGATCAATTTCACAATCCGTCATTTTCATTGTCGTTAATCGGCGATTGAAGTTATTATATCACTTCTTCGACTCTCAATTAACAACAAGAGAATTGACGGATTGTGAAAATGATTGAGGGCAAATGAAGGTCGTGTCCAGGCGCATCTATGGTAGTGATGAAGACACAATCAAGTGTCAAAAAATCTAGCTGATGTTGTAATTGAAAGAGAATTATAGTTGATGACCAACATTGATAAGTTTTAAAAGTCATGTTGCAATTGAAAATTGGACCAAAGGTGGTGATTTTTTGGTAATTAACCCTATTATTTAATATTGAGATTTATGACTTTGACTCCTGGTCCTTTCTTGTTGACTGCTTGCTACCTGATCTGAAATGTACAATTATGATTGGTGTTAGGAGTAGATCGTGCTACTAGCAGACTTTACTGTACACAATATTTATGTAAGCCTTTTTCCTTGTGGCATCTTACAATGTATGATCCTATCATCGTACAGTAGCCTTCCTTGTTGTCTATTGTTGATGACTTTGTTGTATCTTCATGTTGTGACTTATGCCTAACTAGAACTAGTCCTATCTATTACTGATGATTTAAGAATTTTGGGGGCACTAGTTTTCGCCTTACAAAGTGTTTTTTTCATCAAGAAAACTTCACACAAATTTCCTAACAATTTTCATATTTTTTATTATTTTAAAAAGTCTAAGTAGATCAAAACTTAAACTCACATGACAACAAGCTATTACAAAACATAGTTAATCATCAAATGGTCATCATATCAAGAGGAGACATAAGATCAAAAGTTCTAATGATTTGGCAACAAGATGGAAATTGTTTTCATTTGATGATCTTATCTATTATAATACCATCACTTAAGCACATGCAAAAAAGAAATAAATCTTACATCAATTTCAAGGAAAAAAAAAATAAATGATTTAACTTGATGTAATCTACTTTCTCCATATTCGTTGAGAATGAGGCCGCTGCTTAGGCCTCTTTTATTGAGTTTTATTTCTTCTCATATCTTCTTCAGTCTAATCCCTTCTTCTTCTAATTGATCGGGATCTATATCAATATACCTCCAGCACTGATTGTACATGATTTTTTTCAAAGTATTCATTATGCGCTTCAAGTGTAATTTTTTCTATTGACTACCACTCTTCAGAAGGGGAGATATCTTTTCCAACCATCTTTCTTCCTTTTAGCTTGAATTGAATTGGAAGTAGCTATAACATGCAGATCTTTTTTGTAGACTTCTAGCTGCATATTTCTTCTACCTTGAACTCTGTCAAAGTATCTATCAGTTTGCAGTTAGTTAAAGTGGGAATTGTTGGAGCTAGCAATTATCGGTCAATCTCTACCGATGATATCAACCAATCTCCAGTTGTCAATCTCTCTCTTAGTTGGTTTCTTTCTATTAAGAAGCGTTGTAGCCAACAATATTTGTAATTCAGGATTGGTGATGTTCATCAACTAGTCTACATGGTGCTCAAATATTGAAAGAGTAAGAGTGGCATTAGTATTTCTAAGGGGTTGCCGTTATTTCCAAGTATAGAAGTCTTCAGAGACTATTGGAAAGGCAAAGAATATATCATGCAGATGTGCATTAAATTGAAATTGTTTACTCTTTAGTCTTTGATATTAATCTGTAATGATTGATCAAGCTCATTCAGCTCCCGAGCTTTCCATTTCTCATGCCTTCTCTTGGCTTCTTCTTCTTAGTTGTGCTTCTCAACTAGGAGGGCTTCTTCTTCCTCTTTTTACTAACACTCGGCAAGCCTTTTCTTTTCTTTTTCTTCTCCCTTCTAACATCATCAATACTCATACTCAAAGTTATATCCAATAGGGTCTGAATAATTTCTAGCTTGAGCTTATCAGCTCTCCTTCAATCCGCAGATGGGAGATTTATGTTTGCAAAGATGCAAGTCTAGCAGTTTGCCTCTTCATATTATCGCCAAATATAGAGATAAAGAGATAAAGGCATCTATGTGTATGCTTTTTCTTGGCTTTATCAACCATTAGGAAGTGTATGAATGTGTTGCTAGAATTGGAAATCACTATCCGTAGTTGTAGGATTTCCAATTCCCTAGTAGCAAACAACGAGTGGTTTCGTTGGTGATAGTGTAGAGTTCGACCTCTAAACCCGGGCTATCGATGTTTATGTCAAATCTATTTCATTATCTTGGAGCTTTTATCATTCGATTGCTAAATTGAAGAGAGCTTGTTCGACATTTTGGTTTTATTGTGAAATAGGGACTTGAAATGCTTTCCATTGGGCATCAACAATAGTTGTGTAACTCGTTAGAACTAAAGGGATACTCGATCAAGGGTACATACTTTAATCATATAATTAAAATCCAAAAATTGATTTATCTATCTTGCTATCTTTTATTAATTAAATCTTAGCTTAGTTGATCATAGCTAAATAGTGGTTCCTAGCTTGACAAACAACCCCCTCCCCCCCCATCTTTATTGCTTTCATTGTTCGAGTTTATTCTTGTTTGAAGTACATAACTGCTTGACATATCAAGATAATATTGTTCAACCGTTCCTCGTGTGATCGACTCTTACTTACCACTCTACTAGTTAGAGTCGTAGGATAAGGATAAGTATATTTTTATATAAACTAATTAATTTGGTAGCGACACACGACGATCTCTACCATTCTCTCTGGGAAAAAATAGGAAATACAAAAATGGTTGAACTTCTTATTCATTCCCCTTCTGAGCCAGTATCCATTATGTGCTTGAGGACAAGATTCTAGCCATCTGACACCAATCCCTAACTAAGAAACTACGGTAAAGGACGAGGAGAAGAGGAGTCCCAAATCACTCCAGTGGGATCTACTTGAAAAGGTATTGCAGTTTCTGGAACACTTTGCCAATCTCAAAATTGACTCATGATTAGGAAGTCGTTGCTTCACCTTCAGAGCCCCATCCATAACGAACCCATTTTGGATTACACTGGAGGTGATCCTTTGGATTGGATCACTTTACACTCGCGTGTTAAGGATCCTGGGGAGAAGACTACTCTAGCTCCGAACATACCGAATCATGAATCAATCCACTAGATCGGATACATATCCTTATATAGGATATTACTTTTAGAAAGAGAAGAAAGAAGAAAATAAAAAACAAGTAACCTCTTCTCTATTACGATCTTTCGCAACCGAATGGACTCAGTTAAGACTATGTACACAAATGCCACTTAGTCCCTAGAAAGGAGAAAATAAGCTAGACTAGTTAAGCCATACTCATATAGAGAGAGACCGCCCTCCTGTCTGTCAAATTTCACCTAGCAGCACCCTTCCAATCGCAGGCAAGACTGCACCCATACCGTCTATCATCCTTATCGAGTACCCCCCTCTCAGAGCTAATAAAGAAAAGTCCTAAGATAGAGTACTCTGACTAAGCCAACAAAGAAGTTGAGCTAGCCCCAAGAAAGCGGTTGCAGCCCTGTGGTCGAAGAAAGAGGACTTTTTCCAATCCCTCAGAACTGGAACCTTCGATGATACCACCGATACCACGAGACTGGTCTTTCCCATTGGAAATTGCCCCTCGCCCCAGCTATTGATCCGCGATGATAGAGTCCGCAAGCACTACAGTTGACTACTCAGATTTTCTTCTTCAGTGTCTCGACCCCCTTAGCTCCTGGGTCTTTAACCCTCTCCCTACTTACTATATACAGGGTGCAAACACTTGGCTACTTTGTCTTTCCTAGGACGATGCAACCTTCCGATCTGATATTCTTAGCTAGATTGAGTACCCCATTCTACTCTTAGATGGAACCCATCTGGAGGCTCTAGCGGATCAATGATAGATGAATATTTTATCCTTGTTTTGGCCAAAGGTTACCCCTACAGCCATGTCACTTGAATCACACATCAGCTCGAACGGTTGGGACTAATCCGGTGTCATCACTAAGGGAGGAGACACCAATGCCTTCTTCAAAGTTTTAAAGGCCTGCACACATGCTTCATGGGAAAAAGAAAAAAAACAGTATCCTTTTCCAAAAGACGAGATAAAGGTTTAGAAATTTTAGAAAAATTGCGAATGAACCTTATATAAAATCCTGCATGTCCAAGGAAGCTCCGTACTGCCTTTTCATTCAATGGAGGAGGTAGTTTCTCTATGGCGACTACCTTGGCTCTGTTAACCTCCAACCCTGCAGCATAAATTTTGTAGCCAAGAACTATGCCAGTAGTATTTTCCCCAGTTTAGAACTAAATTGGTGTCTTCACACTGCTGCAAAACTAGAGCAAGGTTATGTAAACAATGGTCGAAAGATGACCCAAATATAGAAAAGTCATCCATGAATACCTCCATCACATTCTCTATCAACCCACTAAAGATAGCCATCATACCGCGTTAAAAAGTAGTAGGGGCATTACATAATCTGAATGGGATTCTACGAAAAGCAAAGACTCCATAAGGGCACACAAATGCAGTCTTTACATGGTCTTCCGAGGCAATCATAATTCGGTTGTACCCTGAAGAACCATCTAGAAAACAGTAGAACTCATACCCTGCTAACCTATCAAGCATTTGATATAAAAAGGGGAGGGGAAAATGGATTTTGCGAATGGTTGCATTCAATTTTCTATAGTCAATACAAACTCGACTACCCATAACTAACCTAGTAGTCATGATCTCATCATTATCTCTTTTTACTATAGTTACCCCTCCCCCCCCCCCCCCCTTCTTAGGGACTACTTGGGTTGGACTAATCCATTTATTATCAAATATAGGAAAATAATACCTGCGGCTAACCACTTAAGTACTTCCTTCCTAACTACTTCTAGCATCATGGGATTTAGTCTACGTTGATTTTGGACACGTGGCTTATACTCATCCTCCATTAGTATTTTATGTATGCATGCATACAGACGGGCTAATCCATTTTAAATCAGAAATTGCCCATCCTATAGCTGACTCATATCTTCTAAACACTCTCAAAAGCTTGGCACTCTCAGTAGTAAACAAATAAGAAGAAATTATTACTGGATCCTGGTACACGCGTTTCTTTATGCACTTTAAGTCTGTTAAAGTGATGATTTGTGATGTTTGTGTGTATAATGGATTGTATTTAGCTTGTTTTGATGTCGTTGGATTATTTGACGTTTGTGGTTCATTTCGAGCTAAATAGGTGATTTAAGGCTAGGTATTTATACTCGGCCAGATGTACAACGAAGGAATGAAATCCGGATGTCAAAAGGATGGAAAAAAGCGCAAGAAAACAAGAACAGAGGACCGCGACTGCGGCACATTAGCACGGCCACGGCCAAAGTGGAGAAAAATTAAAAAAATACCTGGCCAAGTGGCGCGGCCGCGGCACATTAGCGCGACCGCGGGGTGTTGTTTACCGAAGAGCGGGCGCGGGCGCGGCCTATCTGCGCGGCTGCGGCCCAATAAGGCGGCTGATTAATCCTTGGGCCACAAGATTTCCAATTTGGAGCCCAAATTCAACCCAACTTGACTTCTCCTATAAAAGGAGACCCTTATGCTCAAAAAAAGGACTTCTGGACTTTACGAGGGATTACGATTGAGAGGAATTCAAGGCGACGAACAATCGAGATCGGGAGTATTCGGGTTTTTCATTCCTTAGTTATTTGAATTATGTATTTCCATTTTAAATTGTCTTTTGTCACCGCCATGAGCGGCTAGTAGTTTATTTCAGTCCTTAGTCGAGTCGAACCCTAGTTTTACTATCTTATGGTATTTACAGTGATTGTTGATCAATTGATTTCTTTAAAACGTTGTTATGCTATTTGTTTATCTTTCAATGCTTATGTGTTTATGTGTTAGATTGATCACCTAGGATTATAATTGCATAAGTAACACTAGGTTATAATCGTAATTCGTAATTGTTACAAACCTATAGCCAATTAGTAGCGAATAGTGAGTGATATCACTAGGGAAGTATATAGCTCAGTCTGAATGGGTCCGAGCTTACGAGGTCTACACCGTGTCTATTCCGTTATCCTAGTACTCTAGGCGTCCGGTTAATGGGATCCAGAGAGCTTGTTCTGAGTCAACTGGATAGACTAACCAAAGAGCTTATTTTGATTAGTTAATCATAAGGGATAACGAGGTTAGCAGAGCTTGTTGTTAATCTCGGGGTAGGAGTTTTGAGGCTGGAATTGGTTAATAATTGCATCTATCACAGGGTAGTAATAACTAGGGAGAGATAAGATTAAGGGCTGGGATTCGTCATTTCATAAGTAGGACAGTTTCATAATTATTTGCTTAAATTCTGTTTTGGTTCATTAGTCAATAAAAGTCAAACTACAAACCCCCCATTACTTATATATACATATATTGCTAGTATTAGGATTTATTTAAAACACTGTAAGTCTTCCTGCTCCCTGTGGGATCGACCCTACTTATCATTTCTACAAGCTAGAAGTGTAGCTACGTTTAACTAATTTTACCGCATCGCGACAGTGCAGTCAAATTTTGGCGCCGTTGCCGGGGAGCGGTGCAAGATTTTTAGTGTCTAGTTTTATTTGTTTCATATTGAGTCTAGTACTCTTTACTTTTGCTTATATACTTGCGATAACTTGAACTCACCTAATCTACTTTTATTTTAGCAGTGAATGATCACCCGTTCATGCAGAAATAAGGAATTACTTTTTGACCCAGAGGTAACTCGTAGAGACCGTATTCTGAGAAGACAAGCAAGAGAAAATCGAGAGGAATTCGAAGCTTTACCTTTTGCCACCGAGAATTCTTCCGATTTTGAACCTGAGCTAGAATCAATGGCAGCCGAAAGGACTATGAGGGAATTGGCCACCACTGGCACTACTCACCAGCCTCTTTGCATCACCTTCCCTGATCTAGGGGAGGTTACTACTTTCGAACTTCGATCAGGGTTAATTCACCTATTGCCCTCTTTCCATGGGTTAGCAGGAGAAGACCCGCACAAACATCTGAAGGAGTTCCATATTGTCTGTTCGAGCATGAAGCCTACTAAAGTCACAGAAGAACAGATAAAGTTGCATGCATTTCCTTTTTCTCTGAAGGATATGGCCAAGGATTGGCTCTGTTACCTACCCTCAGCATCTATAAAAACTTGGGAGGAAATGGAGGCCCAGTTCTTGGAGAAGTACTTTCCTGCATCTAAGGCCACGAACATCCGAAAAGAAATCAATGGAGCGATACAACTGCCCGGAGAGACCTTGTATGAGTATTGGGAACGCTTTGAAAAACTGGTGGCCAGATGCCCACAACATCAGATCACATAACAGCTACTCATCCAATACTTTTATGAAGGGCTGACGCAGTCTAATAGGAACATGTTAGACTCTGCCAGTGGGGGAGACCTATGTGACAAGAGCCCGACAGCTGGTAGAGCACTCATTTCGAAAATGGCTGCTAAGACTCAACAGTCTGGGACCAGGGATGCCTCTACGCGGATAGCGAGAGAGGTAAACGATTCTCAAATGGATGCGAAGATTGATCAGCTTACTAAAATGGTGCAGAAAGCTTTTATGGGGGGAAGTTCAAATATCCGACCTTGCCGAATATGTGATACCACGGATCACACAACTGATAATTGCAAAGTTCTGGGAAATGAGCTCGAAGCACATGCCAATGCTGTCGGAACTGGAAACTTCCAAGGCAGGAAGTATGACCCCTACTCTCAGTCCTATAACCCAAGATGGAGGGATCATCCAAATTTCAGCTATGGTAATCAGCAAGGCCAGTCAAGTGGGCAAAACAGACCTCCACCACCTAGAGGTATGTATTACACGAAGCAGCCAGCCGAACAAGCACGTGACTCATCCTTGGCTGATATTGTGAAGACTTTAGCAACAAATACTATGCAATTTCAGAAGGATGCAACATCGAGGATCAGGAATCTCGAGACACAGATGAGCCAGATGGCAACTGCTATAAGCCGACTAGAGAATATGCAGAGTGGAAAACTACCATTAAAACACGAAATAAACCCAAGAAATGTTAGTTCCATCACATTGAGGAGTGGTAATCAGCTTGGAGAGCTTAAGAAGCCCGGGCAAACATTGGAAGATGGTATAAATGAAATTCCGGACGAAACCGCGGCGGACTTACGCGGCCGCGCCCAGCTCGATGAACCTGAAGGTGAAATCTTCTTACAAGTTGCGCGACCGCAGCATACCAGCGCAGCCGCGGCCCCTGTTCAGCCAAAAATCAGCGATTCGGCATTTCGTCTCAACCACTCCCTTTTCCCAGTCGTATGATCAGAAATGCACGACCCGACAAAGAGAAGGAGATTTTGGATGTGTTTCACAAGGTTGACATCAACATTCCTTTGATTGATGCTAACAAGCAAATCCCCAGATATGCTAAGTTTTTAAAAGAGCTATGTACCAAGAAGCGTAAACTTAAGGGGATGAAAAGGTCATGATGGGAGAAAACGTCTCAGCAATCTTCCAAAAGAAGATTCCACCTAAATGTAAGGATCCAGGTATGTTTGTTATTTCATGTAAAATAGAAATACACAAATTGAACATGCCATGCTAGACCTAGGAGCTTCTATTAATGTAATGCCAAGAGCAATATTTCATGCATTAAAACTAGGACCACTGAAAGAAACTAAGATAGTAATTCAGTTAGCAGACCGTAGTAACACATACCGTGATGGTCTAATTGAAGATGTCTTAGTTGAAGTAGGTGAACTGGTATTTCCCGCTGACTTTTATGTTCTAGACATGGAAGGAGATTCTTCTACATCTTCTCCAATTTTGTTAGGCGGCCGTTCTTGAACACCGCCCAAACAAAGATTGATGTCAGTAAGGGGATGCTAACTATGGAATTTGATGGCCATATTGTTAAGTTGAATATTTATGATGCTATCGGACGTCCTGAAGATGCCAATTCTGTTTTCTTACCTGATGCTACTAACCCTGTTGTTGAAAAGGATTTTGA